>JBBDGP010003642.1:0-50000 GCA_037952835.1 Lithobates septentrionalis
AGCAGGGATATGCTGATAGAAGAGCTGACACTCCACACACAGCACCGCCCTCCACTCAGATACATTGTATCTCCTCTCACACACATACATTGTATCTCCTCACCCTGTCATGTGACCCTCCCACCCGGCCACTCCCCTCTCTATGGTAGAGATGAGGAATGTTATCTCTCCCCTCTCCGGGTAATTATCACACAGCGCCCCCTGCCGCCTCACTCACCTGATCACAGATCTGCTGAACCTCCGGGGTGGCTGGTTTCACACCCCCTAGACCCCGCACATCGGCATTATTGGCTCCGTCCGAGCTGCTCTCTATTCACTGTACAGTGAGACTGTAGAGGGGCGGACTGTGCCAAGGCTTCCTGGGGGGGAAGTTATAGCAGGAGACAGGCTCATCCCAGTAGGCGGGGCTGTATTGGAGGGAGTTGTCATGTAACCTCTTCAGCTCCAGATCTTTTCTGGCACTTTTTATTCACATGTAAAAATCTGTATTGTTTGCTAGAAGATTTCTTACAACCCCCAAACATTATATATATTTTGTTTATAGCAGAGGCCCCAGAGAATACATTTTGTTGGGTGTTGCAGTTATTTATGTCACGCGGTATTCGTGGAGCGGTTTTTCAAATGCAATCTTTTTTGAAAAAAAATACACTTTTTTTAAATTTTAATGCACAAAAACACAAAACATAACCCAGTTTTTTATAAGGTATAAAAGATGATGTTACGGCGAGTAGATAGATATCAAACATGTCATGCTTTAAAATTGCGCAAGCCCACGGAATGGCGACAAACTATGTAAATTTTACCTATAAAGCTTTTACAGGTGACCACTTTAGATGTACAGACGAGGTCTGGTGATAGAATTACTATCCATGATGTAACGTTCGCGGTGATACCTCACATGTGTGGGACGATCGCTGTTTGTGTGGGTGCGGGACCGATGCGTGCCCCTCCTCCAGGACAGCGCCCCCTGTATGTGAATGTCTGATCTCCCCTCCTCCAGGACAGCGCCCCCTGTATGTGAATGTCTGATCTCCCCTCCTCCAGGACAGCGCCCCCTGTATGTGAATGTCTGATCTCCCCTCCTCCAGGACAGCGCCCCCTGTATGTGAATGTCTGATCTCCCCTCCTCCAGGACAGCGCCCCCTGTATGTGAATGTCTGATCTCCCCTCCTCCAGGACCCCGCCCCCTGTATGTGGATGTCTGATCTCCCCTCCTCCAGGACAGCGCCCCCTGTATGTGAATGTCTGATCTCCCCTCCTCCAGGACAGCGCCCCCTGTATGTGAATGTCTGATCTCCCCTCCTCCAGGACAGCGCCCCCTGTATGTGAATGTCTGATCTCCCCTCCTCCCAGGACAGTGTCCCCTGTATGTAAATGTCCTATCTCCATGTGTACTTCAGCACAACATACAGAGGCGCTGGGAACTTGCATGTGTAGACAGATGAAGGAAAATGTCAATCAATCTCAATAGCTCAGACGGGGCGGCTCCCACATAGCGAGGCTTCCATCGATGGGCACCCAACAGTAGCTTAAACCATAGAAATACAGAAAGGAATGCCAGATCGAAATTCAATAAAAGAGTCCAAGATCATTTTATGTCTAAAAAAAAAATCATAAAAATATCCTAATCAGCCAATCACATGGCAGCTATTCAATGCATTTAGGCATCTAGACGTGGTGAAGACGACTTGCTGGAGTTCAAACCGAGCATTAGAATGGGGAAGAAAGGGGATTTAATTGACTTGGAACATGGCATGGTTGTTGGTGACAGACGGGCTGGTCTGAGTATTTCTGGATTTTCACACACAACCATCTCTCGGGTTTACAGAGAATGATGGGGAAAAGAGAAAATATCCAGTGAGCGGCAGATGTGTGGAGGAAAATGCCTTGTTGATTTCAGAGGTCAGAGGAGAATGGGCAAACCTGGTTCCAGAAGATAGAAGGGCAACAGTAACTCAAATAATCACTCGTTACATCCAAGGTATGCAGAATACCATCTCTGAATGCACAACATTTCCAACCTTGAAGCAGATGGGCTACAGCAGCAGAAGACCTGTCAGCTAAGAACAGGAAACTGAGGCTACAATTGGCACAGGCTTACCAAAATTGGACAATAGAAGATTGGAAAATCGTTGCCTGGCCTGATGAGTCTGGATTTCAGCTGCGACATTCAGATGGTGGGGTCAGAATTTGGGGCATGGATCCATCCTGCCTTGTATCACCGGTTCAGGCTGGTGGTGGGGGGTGTAATGGTGAGGGGGGGATATTTTTTTGGCACACTTTGGTATACTTAGTACCAAATGAGCATCATTTACCCACGTGCCGCCCGCCCACCATCAAATGACGGCTGAGCGGTGCGTCTCTCGTTCTGGGTGGACGTCATATGACGGCCTCCCAGAAGTACCTCTCTTGCGCGCAGCGCGGCGATCGCGGCCGTGGCTCTTTAACCACGTGATGGGCTGTGTCCAATCACAGCCGGTCACATGTAAACACGGAGATGCCGGTAATTGGCGCTCCTCGCCTCACACTGACAGAATGTAAGGGGAGAAGAGAGCCGATCAGCAGCATCTCCTCACAGGGGACAGCTAGGGATGTAATCAGGGCACTGATCATTAGTGCCCTGATTACAATTAAGTGCCCACCAGTGCCAGCAATGATTGACCACCACTTTCAGCAATCAGTGCCAACCAGTGCCACCAATCAGTGCCCACAAGTGCCAGCAATCAGTGGCCATTAGTGATGCCAGTCAGTGCTGGCTATCAGTGCTGCCCATCAATGCTCATCACTGCTGCCTATCAATGCCACCCATCAATGCCCATCAGTGCTGCCTATCTGTGCCCACCAGTGCCACCTATCAGTGCCGGCCTATCAGTGCTCATCAGTGCCACCTATCAGTGCCCATAAGTGCGGCATATTCGTGACTTATTTACAAAATTTACTGACAGAAACAAAGAAAAACGTTTTTATTTTAAAAATTTTTGGTCATTTTTTTTTTTAAGAAAAAAATAAAAACCCAGGAGTGATTAAATACCACCAAAAGAAAGTTCTATTTGTGTAAAGAAAATGAAGTGTAGTATGAGCGCAATTGTCATTCAAATTGTGACGGCGCTGAAAGATGAAAAATGGCCTGGGCAGCAAGGAGGTGAAAGTGCCCGGTATTGAGGTGGTTAAAGACCACGGCCTACCTGAGTATTGTTGCTGACCATGTCCATCCCTTTATGACTACAGTGTCCCCATCTTCTGATGGCTCCTTCCAGCAGGATAATGCACCATGTCACAAAGCTCCAATCATCTCACCACTGGACAATGAGGTCACTGTACTCCAATGGTCTCCACACTCACCACATCTCATCCAATAGAGCACCTTTGGGATGTGGTGGAACGGGAGATTGGCATCATGGATGTGCAGCTGACAAATCTGCAGCAACTGCGTGATGCTATCATGTCACTATGGCACCGCTCCCCCCCCCCCCCCAAATTTGCATGCGGGGATGCATGCAGGGCGCCGGACTCATACGTTTGTATGAGTTTTTTTTTTTTAAAAGCCACATGATTAGAGCCTGAAGCTCTAATTGGCTAGAAAAAGGTTGGGCTCGGGGCGCAGAGCACTGTGCCCCAAACCCACCCACTTGTGACACTAGCGAATCAACGACATTAGGCAGATCGGGTTGGCCGGAAGGAGAAGCCGAGGAAGCTGCGGAGGGGCTGAGTGCGGGGGGACCGTGCCATGGAGGTGTGAGTGGGGGGGGGGACCATGTCGTGGAGGGGTGAGTGCAGGGGGACCGTGCCGTGGAGGGGTGAGTGCAGGGGAACCATGCCGTGGAGGGGTGAGTGCGGGGGCAGGGGAACCATGCCGTGGAGGGGTGAGTGCAGGGGGACCGTGCCGTGGAGGGGTGAGTGCAGGGGAACCATGCCGTGGAGGGGTGAGTGCAGGGGGACCGTGCCGTGGAGGGGTGAGTGCGGGAGGGATCGTGTCATGGAGGGGTGAGTGCGGAGGGGGGCCCGTGCCGTGGAGGGGTGAGTGCGGGAGGGATCGTGTCATGGAGGGGTGAGTGCGGAGGGGGGGCCCGTGCCGTGGAGGGGTGAGTGCGGGAGGGATCGTGTCGTGGAGGGGTGAGTGCGCGGGGGGGACCGTGTAGTGGAGGGGTGAGTGCGCGGGGGGACCGTGTAGTGGAGGGGTGAGTGCGCGGGGGGGACCGTGTAGTGGAGGGGTGAGTGCGGGGGGGGACCGTGTAGTGGAGGGGTGGAGTGCGGAAGGGGCTGCGTTGTGGAGGGGTGAGTGCGGGGGGGGGACTGTGTCATGGAGGGGTGAGTGCAGGGGGGACCATGTCGTGGAGGGGTGAGTACGGGGGGGACCATGCCGTGGAGGGGTGAGTGCAGGGGGCCCGTGCCATGGAGGGGTGAGTGTGGGAGGGATCGTGTCATGGAGGGGTGAGTGCGGGGGGGGGGCCCGTGCCGTGGAGGGGTGAGTGCGGGAGGGATCGTGTCATGGAGGGGTGAGTGCGGGGGGGCCCGTGCCGTGGAGGGGTGAGTGCGGGGGGGGCCCGTGCCGTGGAGGGGTGAGTGCGGGAGGGATCGTGTCATGGAGGGGTGAGTGCGGGGGGGGGCCCGTGCCGTGGAGGGGGTGAGTGCGGGAGGGATCGTGGTCATGGAGGGGTGAGTGCGGGGGGGGGCCCGTGCCGTGGAGGGGTGAGTGCGGGAGGGATCGTGTCGTGGAGGGGTGAGTGCGCGGGGGGGACCGTGTAGTGGAGGGGTGAGTGCGCGGGGGGGACCGTGTAGTGGAGGGGTGAGTGCGCGGGGGGGACCGTGTAGTGGAGGGGTGAGTGCGCGGGGGGGACCGTGTAGTGGAGGGGTGAGTGCGCGGGGGGGACCGTGTAGTGGAGGGGTGAGTGCGCGGGGGGGACCGTGTAGTGGAGGGGTGAGTGCGGAAGGGGCTGCGTTGTGGAGGGGTGAGTGCGGGGGGGGGACTGTGCCATGGAGGGGTGAGTGCAGGGGGGACCATGTCGTGGAGGGGTGAGTACGGGGGGGACCATGCCGTGGAGGGGTGAGTGCAGGGGGACCGTGCCATGGAGGGGTGAGTGCGGGAGGGACCGTATCATGGAGGGGTGAGTG
This sequence comes from Lithobates septentrionalis, assembly GCA_037952835.1. Lineage (NCBI taxonomy): Eukaryota > Metazoa > Chordata > Amphibia > Anura > Ranidae > Lithobates > Lithobates septentrionalis. Next base: position 5,113 of record JBBDGP010003642.1, read on the forward strand.
CGGGGAGGGGGCCCGTGCCGTGGAGAGGTGAATGCGGGAGGGATCGTGTCGTGGAGGGGTGAGTGCGCGGGGGGGACCGTGTAGTGGAGGGGTGAGTGCGCGGGGGGGACCGTGTAGTGGAGGGGTGAGTGCGCGGGGGGGACCGTGTAGTGGAGGGGTGAGTGCGGGGGGGGGACCGTGTAGTGGAGGGGTGAGTGCGGAAGGGGCTGCGTTGTGGAGGGGTGAGTGCGGGGGGGGGGACTGTGTCATGGAGGGGTGAGTGCAGGGGGGACCATGTCGTGGAGGGGTGAGTACGGGGGGGACCATGCCGTGGAGGGGTGAGTGCAGGGGGCCCGTGCCATGGAGGGGTGAGTGTGGGAGGGATCGTGTCATGGAGGGGTGAGTGCGGGGGGGGGGGGCCCGTGCCGTGGAGGGGTGAGTGCGGGAGGGATCGTGTCATGGAGGGGTGAGTGCGGGGGGGGCCCGTGCCGTGGAGGGGTGAGTGCGGGGGGGGCCCGTGCCGTGGAGGGGTGAGTGCGGGAGGGATCGTGTCATGGAGGGGTGAGTGCGGGGGGGGGCCCGTGCCGTGGAGGGGGTGAGTGCGGGAGGGATCGTGTCATGGAGGGGTGAGTGCGGGGGGGGGGCCCGTGCCGTGGAGGGGTGAGTGCGGGAGGGATCGTGTCGTGGAGGGGTGAGTGCGCGGGGGGGACCGTGTAGTGGAGGGGTGAGTGCGCGGGGGGGACCGTGTAGTGGAGGGGTGAGTGCGCGGGGGGGACCGTGTAGTGGAGGGGTGAGTGCGCGGGGGGGACCGTGTAGTGGAGGGGTGAGTGCGCGGGGGGGACCGTGTAGTGGAGGGGTGAGTGCGCGGGGGGGACCGTGTAGTGGAGGGGTGAGTGCGGAAGGGGCTGCGTTGTGGAGGGGTGAGTGCGGGGGGGGGACTGTGCCATGGAGGGGTGAGTGCAGGGGGGACCATGTCGTGGAGGGGTGAGTACGGGGGGGACCATGCCGTGGAGGGGTGAGTGCAGGGGGACCGTGCCATGGAGGGGTGAGTGCGGGAGGGACCGTATCATGGAGGGGTGAGTGCGGGGAGGGGGCCCGTGCCGTGGAGAGGTGAATGCGGGAGGGATCGTGTCGTGGAGGGGTGAGTGCGCGGGGGGGACCGTGTAGTGGAGGGGTGAGTGCGCGGGGGGGACCGTGTAGTGGAGGGGTGAGTGCGCGGGGGGGACCGTGTAGTGGAGGGGTGAGTGCGGGGGGGGACCGTGGCGTGGAGGGGTGAGCGCGGAAGGGGCTGCGTTGTGGAGGGGTGAGTGCGGGGGGGGGGACCGTGCCATGGAGGGGTGAGTGCGGAGGGGACCACGCCACGGAGGGATGAGATTGAGGGAACTGTGGCGTGCAGGGGTGAGTCCAGGGGGACCGTGCCACGGAGGGGTGAGTGTGGGGGGGGTGCGCCATGGAAGGGTGAGTGTGTGGGGGGGGTGCGCCATGGAGGGGTGAGTGTGGGGGGGACTGCGCCATGGAGGGGTGAATGCGGGGGGACCGTGCCATGGAGGGGTGAGCGTTGCCTGAATGCTTCCTGCTCCCACCTCCAGCAGTGTAATTGCTCTATCTGTATGAGTGTTGATCCAGATTGTCTCCTGCCTTGACCTTTACCTGTATTAAGCCTCTGCCTGAACTCCTCCTGCCCTCCTTGTATTATTGCTCTGCTGGAATTCCTCCTGCTGCATCCTCTGCCTGCGAATCCCCTGCACTACAGCCTGGCCCGAGCTCCTCCTGCCCTGACCACGGCTCCTCTATGAGCTACACCTTTGCCTGTGGATTTGGCACCTTGATTTGCATGTCAGCAGTAAAGCAAACTGGAATGCAAGAGCCTCAGGAGGCAAACAGTGACCTCATCCCACCTATTCAGCAGAATTTACTGAGAAAGAACGGAAGGATTACACAACCTGCGAGAAATGCAGCGGAGGGGACGGGTTAGCAAGCTGCAGCATTCTGCCATTGTCATTCTCTCTGTGCCAGATCATCCCTACAGGATTAGCTACGGATAAAAGACCCGCAAAAATCACATTTTTGTATTGATTAGAGATGTGCACGCAAGGAAAACATTCATTTTGCTTCATTTCAGATTTGTTTGTTAAGTTAATAATTTATTTTCTTCATATTCCTTAGGTTAGAATGATTCATTATTGGAATTAGTTTTGTGTATTCAGATTTGTTTTGTATATTCGTTATTTTCAAAATATATATTCAGAAGACCGCTATATTCCTTCTATTTTTTTCTTTTCTGTTCTATTTTCTATTCTATTCTTTTATATTCTATTTTTTTCTTTTATTTTCTATTCTATTGTTTTCTATTCTATTCTATAAAGCAGACTTGGTTCACATGTTATGCGAATTGGATAACATTTATATATATATATATATATATATATATATATATATATATATATATATATATATATATATATATATATATATATATATATATATATATATATATATATATATATACACACACACACACACACAGTTAGGTCCATATATATTGGGACAAAGGCACAATTTTCGTTTTTTCAGGTATTTATCAAAACATATTCAAGCTATACTTATATAATGGATATGGGCTGAAAGTGCACACTCTCAGGATTAATTTTTGAGGGTATGTACATCCAAATCAGAGGAAGGCTTTAGGAATTACAGCTCTTAAGGCCTCGTAACATTGTTTAGAGATATACTGTCAGCCCGTATTCAGCCAAATGCAGCAGTTGATTGGACGGCGCTTCACAGTACAGATGGACAATGATCCAAAACACACTGCAAAAGCAACCCAGTTGATTTTGAAGGAAAAGAAGTGGAATATTCTGCAATGGCCGATTCAATCACCTGATCTTAACCAAATTGAGAATTTCACTTGCTGAAGGCAAAACTAAAGGCGGAAAGAGTGTGGAAAGAAAGAGTAGTATACGCAAGGAGAAGAAATTTGAGAGAGTTTAAAAAAATTTGGAAAGCCTGGTTAGAGGAATTGGGATACCCCATGTAAGGTGTGTGTAAGGAGGAGACGAAGGAGGTGGTTTTTACGGTTCTAAAGTTAACTTTTGAAAGAGTTGATAATAAATAATTACGAAAATGGTAGGGGGGTGGGTTAAAAATTATATTTATAGAGGTGGGGGGTATGAGTAAAAGGGGAAACTGGATAGAAAATGTTCTGTAATGTATATGATATATGTGTATTTAAGAATTTGATATCTTGAAATTTTGTATACTATGAACAAATGAATAAAGATTATTTAAAAAAAAAAAAAAGGCAGGAAGAGCCACAAACAAAGAACAACTGAAGACAGCTGCAGTTATGCCGCGTACACACGGTCGGACTTTTCGTCTACAAAAGTCCGACAGACGCCGACGGACTAAGCTGGCTGACAATCCGATCGTGTGTGGGCTTCTCCGGACTTTCAGCGGACTTTTCCAGCCTCAAATCTGACGGACTTTAGATTTGAAACATGCTTCAAATCTTTACGTCGTAACTACGCCGGACCCAGAAATCCGCTCGTCTGTATGCTAGTCGGACGGGCAAAAAGCCACGCTAGGGCAGCTATTGGCTACTGGCTATCAACTTCCTTATTTTAGTCCGGTGTACGTCATCACGTACGAATCCGTCGGACTTTGGTGTGATCATGTGTAGGCAAGTCCGTTCGTTAGAAAGTCCGCCAAAAGTCTGTCGGACTGGCTGTCGGACTTTTGTAGACGAAAAGTCCGACCGTGTGTACGCGGCATTAGAACCTGGCAAAGCATCAGAGAGGAGGAAAATAAAAAAGGAATTTCGCGCCTAAAAACAATGACAAACCTGATGAATATAAATAAATGAAAAAAGCAGCTACACCCTAACTGGATGAAAAATCATCAGTGCACATGTGAAAAGAGAGAATGGGGAGCGCTAAATAAACAAAAATCAAATGCTAAAAAACAAATGCCCAAAAAATATCTGTGTTATTCCCAGCACACCAGCCTGCCTATGTAAACCAAACTTAAAAAAAATTAAAAGTCAGCAGCTACAAATACTGCAGCTGCTGACTTTTAATTGGACACTTACCTGTCCCAGGGTCCAGCGATGCGGGAGATCGAAGCCCCGCTCATCTCCCCCTCCGTTCAGCGGCGCCGGCATTGCAACTGTGGGCTGTGGCTTCACAGCCTGGCACCCATTGCGCATGCATGAGCGGCGCCGCACGCCGTGATTGGCCGCTCAGTCACCTGAGACCTGTAATGGGCCCCAGATGATTGACAGGAGGGAGGGAGCAGAGCTGAGCCCTTCCTGTGCCGAGGGGGAAATGATGTCACCAGCCCAGGCACTGGAAGAGGCAGACTACGAGGGAACCCCTAGCAACAGGCATTTAGAGGTAAGTTAAAAAAAAAAAATATCCAAATGTTTTTTTGTATTTTTTTTTTAGGATTTTTCATGTAGTTTTTTTTTTTTTTGGGTGGAACCCCACTTTAATGTGTTTAAATAGTGTGACTAAAACCATTGAAAGTGATAGCACAGATAAATTGTTGGACAATCCTAACACAACAATATTTGGATCATTGGTGTCTCAAGTAAGTATAACATAAGACATAACTACTAACATGTGATTCATAAGTGAAACATATAAATAAATGTCCATATAAAAAAGTGTTGAAGTGAAATCCTTGTCTGAATCTTGGTATCAAAACATGAACAGTGGAATCCCTTCACCGTCACTGAAAGATCACCCAAACAAAAATGCTCATGGAGTGGTGTCCGCTTACCAGATGGAGTTGACCAATTTAATGAAAAAAAAGGTCAAATAGGCTTTAGCAAGATAATGCTTGCTGCACTGAAGAAAAGTAGACCGGACTCCTGTCCTCACATCACAGGGTCTCACGTATGGGATATAAAACAGATGGAGAGGAACCAAACATAGTGTAACAATGTTATAAAAAATTAGTAAAAACAAACATAGCCAAAGGGCTACTCACATAGAAAGTGCCATCGCCCGGCACTGAGGCTGTAAAGCGTGCCGTTAGCAATGGGTATCTCGTTCCAAGGTAAATCCCAACAATTTCCGGCAACAGCGTGCGTTCCACCCACAACAGACAGACAACCACGGGAACCGGATGTGATGTAATTGCGTGACCAAGTACCGCCTCGACGTACGTTTCGTTAAAACACGTCTTCAGGAAGCATCATAAGAGAGGAGGAAAGCCAGTCTTTGGTAATGTCCATGGTTTCCAGACTTCAGGTAGTCATTGCCAGTAAAGGATTATGAACACAATATTAAAAATGAACATTTTACACGCACACAATTGGTTAGTTTCTGATGAGTCCAACGAAGCAGTGGTTCTGGAGGCAGCATGCTTGGGCTCCTATGAGGTGTTGCGGAACTTAATCTATTGTGGACCCTCTGCACCTTTTCAACTAACAGCGGCCATGCAAACTGTCCTGAGAGCATGGTCAGCGGCCCTTTCTCTGCGCCCCATGCCTTCTGGACATATCTCACCACATACTCCCCTTTGGTTTAACCCTTTACTGTCAGAGTTTATGTCAATTCCGGATCCTAATATCTTGGGCTATTACGGGTATTAAATATATAGACCAGATTTGTGCCGGGGGTCGGTTGCAGACCTTTGATGGTTTGAAACAGAAATATGAATTGCCCAACTCATATTTGTTTAGATTCTTGCAGCTTCAGCATGCTTTTAGTGCTCAATTTGAAAACTCTCAAGTGGCTTTTTATACTTAGTCTCTGGAAGACTTATTACACACCCTCGCGTCTGCATAAAATATACCCATCTGTCCCAGCTTCGTGCTGGAGGTGTGTTGCTCCATCGGCAGATTTTATTCATATATTCTGGTCCTGTCCTCAAATAAACCATTTTTGGAGGGAGGTAGCTATGGTTGTCTCCATTGTTATAAATACAAGTAATGATCCCGCGCAACAGTGAAAACGTGCTGAATAAAACATAGATAATATACAAATATGAGTGATAAATGAAGGATGGTAGATAAATATAAAATAAATAATAAATCAAAAAGTGATCTGGGACATTCAAAATGGTTAAAACTGATGGAGAAGTCCATATAGTGACGTATTAGTCCTCTTCTAATCAGGCAACTAACTCAATGGTGATTTTCTCAAAATACTGTACTTATAAATAAACCAGGTTGCCCGCAAAACTTAATGAAAAAGAAAAGAAATATATGTAATCCACAAGTGAGCTCACAGAACTCTCACCTCCAATCCTTAGAACATCAGCATGTAAGTAGTTGGATGGTTTTCTGCTATTCTGATAGTAGCCACCAGGGTGTACTCCGTCCCAGTATAGATTGTGCCGGTGCAGATATTCTGTATCCAGATCTATACACCTCCGTGATGTTAAGTTCACACAAGGGGAGGGGAAGAAAAGAAACCTCAGATGGTGTAGTATGTCAACATAATAAACCAATTTATTGAAAACAAATTCGCCCCTTACATAAAAAACAAGGTTCAAGAGCATAATTGTAAAAGTGTGGCGTTATTTAGCCATTTTCACGTCACTTCCGGTATTGAGTAACATCCACTTCCGGCCACTTCCTACGCATTACGTCATCCACGTGACTTCATCAGGGGTCCCCTGATGAAGTCACGTGAATGACGTAACACGTAGGGAGTGGCCGGAAGTGGATCTTACTCAATACCAGAAGTGACATGAGAACGGCGAAATAACGCCACATTGTTAAAAAAAAAAACAAGGTTTAAGAGCAAAATTGTAACAGTGTGGCGTTATTTCGCTGTTCTCACGTCACTTCTGGTATTGAGTAACATCCACTTCCGGCCACTCCCTACGCGTTACGTCATCCACGTGACTTCATCAGGGGTCCCGCTGCGTAAACTGTTGGCGCTATACAAATCCTGTATAATAATAATGCACTATATTGCACTTTATTTTCCACTTTTTCCACTTTAATTTTCCACCTCACAATTACGGTGGACACTTACGTTTATTGATCACTTATTTATTTATTCACACGATTTTTGAACACGTTATAGTAGCGCAAAGGCTTTTTTCTATCTATATATTGGATGTCTCCATTGCTACCACCATCCAGATACCACTGACAGTGGAGGTGTGCCTACTGGGTCTTGTCGAGCCTCTGGCTCATAGCCGCGTAGTCAGAACCCTCCTGGGATTATTAGTCTACTGCAATAAAAATTATTTTCAAAAAAAAAAAAAATGAACATTTTATTTGATTATATTCATTTGTCCAATTACATTTGAGCCCCTGAAAATGGGGGGACTGTGTATAAAAATGATTGCAATTTCTAAAATTTGGACTTGATATTTATGTTAAATCCCTTGAATTAAAGCTGAAAGTCTACACTTCAAATTCATTTGGATTGTTTCCCTTTTGCATTTTATTCTGGTGGCATACAGAGCCAAAAGTATGAAAATTGTGCCTGTGTCCAAATGTATATGGATCTAACTGTAGATCGATATATAGTCTATATGCAGCTGCTGAGTAGAACTAAAGGCAAAACTTTTTTCGTTTTTTTATTTTGGATAGTGTAAGGGAGGGTTATAACCCCTGTTGCTATATATATATATATATATATATATATATATATATATATATATATATAAAAGATAACACTTTAAAATTGTCCTGGGCAGGAAGGGGGTGAAAGTGCCCAGTATTGAAGTGGTTAAGGTGAAAGACTTTGCATTCTTCAACAGACCAGAATAGAAAAAAAAAATATTAGGATTTTGACTCCAATTGTAAAATCCTTTTGTTGAAGTCCATTGAAGGTCACAAGTCCCACACATCATTAACAGAATAAAATACAAAAACGCTGGAGGTTAGAGGTGAACATTTTTTATTTTTCAAAATAATTTTTTATTCATTTATTACATATCAGAACAACATGAGAAAAGATACATCAGCAACTTCCGCCAGATGCTACAAAGCAGAACCATCAGATACGGTTTCAAAATTGCAGAGATAACAACCGGTAAAAGTATAAACCAAGAGAACGCTGCTAACGGTTTGGAGGAGTGACGCAAACCAACTCTATAATAGCAACGAAGTAAGAAAAAACATCAAATAAATGACGAGGGATGAGGAGCGCGGGTACAGGTCCACTTCTCCACCAAAAAAAACCAAAGTATACATTCCAGTGCTAAGGGGAAGATGGTAAAGGCGATTGGTAGAATGCCACCTTTTATTGTTATAGGAAGGGAGGGGAGACAGAAATAGAGGGCAAAAAGAAAAAGGAAAAAAAATAAATAATGGCAGTTAAAAAAAGGAAGAAAAAAAAGGAAGGGTGTTACTCGTCTTCTGTAGGCTCTCACCTGACATGCCACTGCTGTGTAACAGACTGCAAAGTTACTAGAAAAAGTGTTCATTTTTTTTTCTATAAATACATATGAATAAATAGTAGAAAAAAATATAAAGATTCTATGTAGGGATTTAAAGTACATTAAATGTTTTTTTCTTAACGCCCTCAAGTGCAGAGTATAGAAAACCTGGGTTCTGGCAGTAAGAATGACACCATCCTGGGGCTCACATATAAAATCTCCACGTGGAGCCGTTCCGTGGAATGAAGGAGTCCCTGTGCAATCAAGTCAATTTTTAAACCTGAAGCGGGTCACGGCAGTTTTGGATTCTGGGTACCCAATGAGCTGCAGGACTCAATTTTAGATAAGAGGTTTGAGGAAGGATTTGCTATTTACTGAAGTGACAAGAACAAACGCAAACATAAATATAAACAAAAATGTAAACGACAAAGTGTGGAACAGCACATAGAAGTGTGAATAAAATACAGCATTTCATTCCTTGGGTGGCTTCTCTATTACAGTCCAGGACGGCACACAGGGGTGTACACAAAAAAAAAAAAAAAAAAAAAAGAGTTTCATTGGCTGGGCGGTTTCTCCAAAATCTCTGCCTTCTGTTTGTATTTGGCCAGGATTTCTCGCAGATCGGCCAGCAAGTCCTGCTTCATGAACGCCTCGTACTCCCGCTCAGTCTTCAGGCTCTTCTCCTGCACATGTTTCTGAAACAGAAGACCAAGAAAGATCAGCCTGAGACACCAACACAAGTCATCATGTGACTGAAAGGTGCGCCCTTTTTGCTCGAGCTGGACTTCAGTGGACACAGAGATTTTCTTGATCGATCGGGTAATCAAGACGCCATAGACAGATTTGGGTTATCAACAGTACGATGTATTGAAGTTTTTTCACATGTTATATAGGGTAACATCATTATACAGCATTAAGGGGCAATCCCTTAGAATATCCGATCATAGAAGTACAAGTATCATGAGTTATACGTTATATATCATACATATTTGCATAGTATTCTGCCTAGAGATATGACTATAAAATCCTTATCTAAATATACCTTCTTGACCCTTAACTAAACTATAGCACTTGGGACATTGGTCCAAGGCCGAGGTGTGAGATACGCAATGTCTCTTGATAATGTACCGAGATAAGTCTTACTTGTGACCACAAGCGGTTTCCTGCTAGCTTCTGTTGCATATTCTTTAATAAGAAATACATGTTTTTTGCAGATAAGCCTTGCGTCTAACATAAGCAGTTTATAAGTTCAACTTAAGGCATCACTCTAGACTATGTGTCTTTCTAATGAACCATTCCCTAACAACATCCATAACAAATATGGATCTCACTTCAATCAGTGGCTTAGTGGTTGGCACTTCTGCCTTGCAGCACTGGGGTCATCGGTTTTATTCCCGGTCAAGACATCATCTGTATAAAGTTTGTATGTTCTCCCTGTGCTTACATGGATTTCCTCTGGGTACTCCGGATGAACTGGCCCGATCTATATCAGCCCTATGTGTGTGGATGTGAGATCAGGACTCTAGATTGTAAGCTCCTTGGAGGGTATGGACTGTTGTAAACGCACAGTACTGTAAAGCGCTATGTTAATGGTCAGTGCTATATAAATGCCTGTAAAAAATAACTGCATTTGATCCGACTGAAATAATGATCACCTAGTGGGAAACGTCTTCTTTTATCCAATCAATGTGTAATGTGTGAACCTTTTCACTGTATAAGAATGAATGAATGATTTATAAAGCGCTGCAAATGCGAACTGAATCGCCTCAAGGCGCTGGATGCATTCTCTGATGTCAGCTTCTCAGAAAAGGAAGGTCTTTAGTTTTTTTCTGAAGGCCTGGTGGTTTTCTTCCATGCGGATGTTGGTAGGAAGAGCGTTCCATAGTCGAGGTCCTTGGACTGCGAATCTTCGTTCTCCCTTTGCTTTGTAGCGGTATTTGGGAATGGTAAGAAGGTTTTGGTTAGCTGATCGAAGACTGCGATTCGGTGTGTAGAGTTTTATTTTCTCGCGGAGATATGGTGGGGCGTTTCCTTGTACGCATTTGTGGGTGAGGCAGAGGGTCTTGAATGTGATCCGTTTCTTCACGGTTAGCCAGTGTAGGCTCTTTAGGGAGGGGGAGATGGATTCCCAGGGTTTTTTTCCTGTTAACAGTCTTGCCGCCGTGTTTTGGATGAGTTGTAAGCGCGCAAGCTGATATTGGGGTAGTCCTACGTAGAGCGAATTTGCGTAGTCAAGTCGGGAATTGATGATTGTTCCCACAACTGCCGCTTTGTCCTCTTCTGGGATGAAGGGGATGAGTCTACGTAGTTGGCGGAGGAGATGGTGGGATCCGCTCACCACTGATCCTATTTGTGCATCCATTGTCATTCCTGAGTCAAAAATGACTCCGAGACTCTTGGCTTTGGTGCTTGGGGAGATGGTCTGTCCAAGGATGGTGGGAGGTGTCCATGTAGTCTTTATTTTGGAATTTTTGTTAGCTTGTAGGAGAAGAAGTTCTGTTTTTGATCCGTTGAGTTTGAGGGAGCTAGTGGTCATCCAGTCCTCTATTAGGGAGAGGCATTTCTGTAATTGCTGATGAAGGTCTTTTTGTCCGTTGATACGAAGGTAGAGTTGGGTGTCGTCAGCGTATGAATGGAAACAAAGATCGGTTTTCCTGATGATATTGAGAAGTGGGCGGATGTATATGTTGAATAGTACTGGTGACAAGGGTGATCCTTGAGGGACTCCGCAGGAGACTGCCCGGGTTTCCGAGGTGAATGTACCTAGTTTCACTGTCTGGGAGCGATTCTCTAGGAAGGATGTAAACCATTTTAGAGCAGAACCTGTAGCTCCTGCTACTTCAGCGAGGCGGTCGAGTAAAGTGTTGTGGTTCACTGTGTCGAATGCTGCGCTGAGGTCTAACAGTACCAGGAGACTCTGTTCTCCGTCGTCTGCTGCTTCAAGGGCATCATCCCATATTTTGAGAAGTGCTGTTTCTGTGCCATGGCCTGGGCGGAAGCCTGATTGCAGAGGGTCCAGGAGTTGGTGTGTGTCCAGGTGGCGTTGTAGCTGTTGTACTACCGCTTTCTCCATAATCTTGGAGATGGCGTTGAGGCTAGTTATTGGTCTGCGGCAGTTAGGGTCCTTAGGGTCGAGATTGGCTTTCTTTAGCAGAGGTTTGACGATGCCTTGCTTGAGGGAGGTTGGCACAGTCCCTTCTTTGAATGATTGATTTATGAGCTGTGTTAGGATAGGAGCTAAGATGTCGGAACATTCTTTAAGCAGTTTAGTGGGGATGATGTCGTTCGGTGATGTGCTGTCTCGAAGGCTTCTGATGATGTTTTTGGTTGTGTCTATGGTGATTGGGGACAAAATGAAATTCGGTGGTTGAGTGATGTTTGTGTCGATATCCTCTTTTTGCTTTGGTTCAGTGAGGGTGATCGTTGTTTTCTGATGGATTGATTTCCGAATGTTGTCGATTTTGTCTATGAAGAAATCTGATAACTCATTGCAGAATTCTTGAGTATCGTTTCCTGGGGGCTCTAAGCAGGTCGGGTTCATAGACTGAGCCACTATTTTGAACAGTTCCCGCGGACGGTTTAAGGCGGATGAGATGGTGTCTGAGAAATGTTCTTTTTTGGCTTTGAAGATTGCCTTGTGGTATTTCCCCGTGAGTGCATTGTAATTAGCATGGTTTTCCTTGGTAGGATTTCTTCTCCATGCTCTTTCAGCTCTTCTACGTTCTTGCTTGAGTAGGGTGAGAGTACCATTGAACCAGCTAGAGTTTTTTTTGCGGATGAGTGTTCTACGTTTTGGCGCCACGAAGTCTGCTGTTTGTAGTAATACATTGTTTAGGGAGTTGAGCGTTTGTTCTGTTGAGAGGTTTGAGTTTAGCAAGAGAATTTTGCTCGATAATGTAGTTTTGAAGAGATCAGAGTGAAGTTTCTTCTGAGATCTATTCCAGTGTGTTGCTGTTACGTGTTTCTGTTTTTGCAGGATGGTGTTAGTGGTGATTTTAAATTTGATAGCATGGTGGTCCGTCCATGGTAGCTGAGTGTTGTCAAATACGTCGATGTCCATATTCTGTTTGAAGATGAGATCTAGGGTGTGTCCTGAACCATGCGTGGGAGAGTTTATCAGTTGTTGAAGGCCAAGTTCTTCCATTTGGTTGACGCAGGCGGTTGCGGTGGGGTCTTGGGCAGAGTTTGCCCACAGGTTAAAATCCCCAAGTACCAGCAGGTTTTTGGTTTTCAAGGTGTGCGTCGAGAAGAATTCAGTGAGCGGAGTGAGGAGATTGGTCTTTGGTCCTGGTGGTCTGTAGCATAGTAGTATGTGAACGGTGTCTTGAGGTGTTGTTCGGAGGTGCAGTGAGAGTGTTTCCATGAAAGGCACTGAGTTCTGTACGTTTGGTTTGGTGAACCCAAGCGGAGATTTGAAGATCACTGCTAGGCCTCCTCCTTTTTTTCCGATTCTATGCTCGGTTAGGATACTGTAGTTCTCGGGCACCAGTTCAGTTAGGATGGTGTTGCAGTCAGGTGTTAGCCAGCTTTCTGTAATGAAGAGGCAATCTAAGTTGTTTTCGATGACGAAATCGTGGATTTCCAGCCTGTGCTTGACTGCAGATCTGGTGTTGATCAGGGCGCATGCTAGTTGTTGCGGTTGGATCGGTGTCTCCTTGCATTTCCTGGTTGATTGTGGGTTGTTTCTTAGTAATTGTTCTTTTTTTAGTCTTTTTTGAGTGGCAATCGGTAAAGTTGCGGCGGTGTTTCTTAGCCTGTAGATGGTGTCTGCTGTGTATTTAAAGTTGCACATGATGAGGAGGATGGTGTTGCTAGTAGAAAAGGCGTTCTGATGATGGTACTGATGTGGTGATGATCCACTTACGGGGAGATGGCGGGGTCTGATGGCTGCCCGCTGCTTCTGGAGTGGTGTGGCGATGGGCTGGTGTGGGTGCGGAGGTACTTAGGAGGTACGGCTGCCTACCCCCTTGTCGTTGATCCAGAGGAAGGCGAAAAACCCCTAGCTGCGAGGGCCAATAATACAGCAGAGGAAAAAATTCCTTCCTGACCCCCCGAGGGGCGATCGGACTGGCCCCTGGATCAACTGATGCAGTACCCCTGGTGGCTTACCTGTAGGATGGTCCGGCGGATGACGGGGGGGGGGGGGGAATCAGACACTACTTACTGGTAGGTGGTGCAGTGGCTGCGTCAAGGATGATTGAGTTTGAGTAGCCTCTGGTGAGATACCGGAGCCTTTGCGATGATGTTCAGTGTTGGCAGGAGGGGTGATTCGGGTGTGGAGGGGTGCGGGCTCTGTTGGACAAAAAAAAAGGAAGGGGGGGGATGAGTGGCTGGCTGCAGGAAACTAAGCCGCAGCCGTGGTCTATCCCACAGAATCTAGCAACTAGCCTATAGTGATTAGACTGCGGCTGCGGTGGTGACCCGGGGGTGCCGGAAGGAGGGATCAGGGATGGTGGGTCCAACCGGGGGGGGGGGGGGGGTTACCCTGCAGAGGGCCTCAGATGTTGCACCGGGGGTCTTTAGTTGGTGCACTGACGGCCTGGGTGAGCCAATATGGCCGCCGGTTAGGCCTGAGCTGCGGCTGGGCGGCGGGTGTACCAAAATGGCCGCCGGCCAGGCCCGAGCCGCGGACTTTCCTGCGGTGGTCCCGGCCGTCCAGTGGAGGAGTGCGGGATAATCCGGAGGTGAGGTAGCAGGAGGTGGGGGAGCGCCCGCCGGGCGGGCAGACCGGTCGATGAAGGGGCAGTGAATTGCTGCCTGTTAGCAGCCGAGCTGGGCCGGAGCCGCGGAGTATCCTGTGCGGCCGGCCGGCTGGCTGAGGGCGGCGTCAGGGAGGGAGGAGCGGGAGGGGGGTCAGATGGTGATGCGAGGGGGGGAGGGGGTTAAGCCGGACCACGGAGCTGCCTGGCGGCCGGCCGGTTAGCTGGACGGGGCGGGGGACCGAATGGAGGACCGAACAAAGCGGGGAGGGGGGTCCCGGATGCAGCTACAAGGGGAGCCGCTCGGACCCGCAAAGAGCCCCGAGCGGACGGCCTGCTGCTATGTGGTGAGGGGATGACAGATGACAGATGGAGAGGGGGGGAGCGGTGAGCTACCGCAAGGGGGGGGTCGGGATGAGTCAGGACCCAAGGACGGGAGGCCGAGTGGCCGGGCTGCTTACGAGCCGCTGCAGCAGAGGTCTGCTCTCCACAGTGTCAGCACTCAGGATCCTACTTGCCAATGTTCCTACACACATTGGCCCATTTAGTAAAGGCACCAGTGTCAGCCTACTTTGAAGAAGAATGGATTTCTTGGCCACACCTGGAAAGGAACAAAATGTTGACGCATTTCCCACCACAAGCATTTATTCTAAGCAGTAGTAGTCTGAAACGCGTCAACGTTGTTCCTTTATTAAAGAGGTTCTAAAGCCACAACATTTACCTTTAAAGTGATTATAAAGTCTTGTTTAAAAAAATAAAATACAAACATGTTATAACTACCTCCTCTGTGCAGTTAGTTTTGCAGAGAGCAGCCCGGATCCTCCTCTTCTCGGGTCTCTCTTTGCTGCTCCTGGCCCCTCCCTCCTATTGAGTGCCCCTCAGCCAGTAGCTTTCTATGGGGGCACCTGACCCGAGTCAGAGCTCTGTGTATACATTCAGACACAGAGCCCTGACCCGGCCCCGAACCCTCTCTCCCCTGATTGGCTGACTGACATCCACGGGAGCCAATTCCTGGACATCGCTGGAGAGAGAAGAAGCTCAGGTAAGTAATTAGGGGGGTGCTGGGGAGGCTGCTACACACAGAAGGTTTTTTATCTTAATGCATTGAATGCATTAAGATAAAAAAAAAAAACCTTCTGCCTTTACAACCCCTTTAATGCATTTCTTGAATTTGACTCTTAACACCCCCCGCCCCACCCTTATACTTACCCGAGCCCTCATTCCCTCAAGCGCTGTGCACATCTGCAGCTCTTCTTTCCCCCCTCACTTCCGGGTCTCAATAGCTTTGCAGGGGCACCAGCAAACAAGGGACGGAACCAAGTTCCGCTGTCTGTGTCAATGGACGCAGCAGTGGGGCTCGGGAGCGAGCGCGCATGAATGCCCCCCATGGGAAGCGGATTACTGTGGAGAAACTGGACAGAGGAGCCAGGAGTGCCAGCAGGAGACCCGAGAAGAGGAGTATTGGGGCCGCTCTGCAATTCCTTTGCAAAGAGCGGGTAAGTATAGAGAGGTTTGTTATTTAAAAAAAAAAAAATATAGAATATATATATTATATAATAATAAATTCCTTTGCAATGGCTTGAAAGTACTGTATAGGTGTGCATCGATGGACCATTTCCAATTCCTGCGATCTTCAGCATATTTGAGTGTGCTCATCCACTTTCTTCTTCAAAGTATCCCTCGGTTGTGAGCCAGACCTGCACCACTTCACGTGGAACTAGTGACTGGTATTGAGGTGGACTGACCTGGAGCAGTGCAGTTACTTTACCCGCTAGTTGCAGCCCAGACCAACACAGTGTTTATGGAGTAATAAAGAGGAGGGTCCCCTTAGGAGGACAGCATTAAAGAACAAAAAGAAGCCAATAAAAGCTCTTCTGTCCCTATATACCAGTGGCGGCCCGTCCATAGGGGGTGCAAGGGTGCCTGTGACACTGCTCCCCCCCAAAAATGTATACCACCAGCCTCCACTGCTACATACAGAGCCTGGCCTTAGCGATAGCCGTTTCTGCTGACAGAAAGCACAGAGAAGAGAACTCAGGGACACTCAAAGAAGAAATACCAGACCATAGACATAGATAGTTATATTTGGTGTTATCACTCTCACTCTCTCATACTGGTCACTGGAAGTTCAACATGGCACCTCATGGCAAAGAACTCTGAGGATCTGGAAAAAAAAAAAATTGTTGCTCTACATAAAGATGGCCTAGGCTATAAGAAGATTGCCAAGACCCTGAAACTGAGCTGCAGCACAGTGGCCAAGACCATACAGCGGTATAACAGGACAGGTTCCACTCAGAACAGGCCTCACCATGGTCCACCAAAGGAGTTGAGTGCACATGCTCAGCGTCATATCCAGAGGTTGTCTTTGGGAAATATACGCATGAGTGCTGCCTGCATTGCTTCAGAGGTTGAAGGGGTGGGAGGTCAGCCTGTCAGTGCTCAGACCATATGCCGCACACTGCATCAAATTGGTCTGCATGGCTGTCATCCCACAAGGATGATGCACAAGAAAGCCCGCAAACAGTTTGTTGAAGACAAGCAGACTAAGGACATGGATTACTGGAACCATGTCCTGTGGTCTGATGAGACCAAGATAAACCTATTTGGTTCAGATGGTATCTAGCGTGTGTGGCGGCAACCAGGTGAGGAGTACAAAGACAAGTGTGTCTTGCCTACAGTCAAGCATGGTGGTGGGAGTGTCATGGTCTGGGGCTGCATGAGTGCTGCCGGCACTGGGGAGCTACAATTCATTGAGGGAACTATGATTGCCAACATGTACTGTGACATACTGAAGCAGAGCATGATCCCCTCCCTTTGGAGACTGGGCCGCAGGGTAGTATTCCAACATGATGACCCCAAACACACCTCCAAGATGACCACTGCCTTTCTAAAGAAGCTGAGGATAAAGGTGATGGACTGGCCAAGCATGTTTTCAGACCTAAACCCTATTGATCATCTGTGGGACATCCTCAAATGGAAGGTGGAGGAGCGCAAGGTCTCCAACACCCACCAGCTCTGTGATGTCGTCATGGAGGAGGGGAAGAGGACTCCAGTGACATCCTGTGAAGCTCTGGTGAACTCCATGCCCAAGAGGGTTAAGGCAGTGCTGGAAAATAATGGTGGCCGCATAAAATATTGACACTTTGGGCTCAATTTGGACATTTTCACTAAGGGGTGTACTCACTTTTGTTGCCAGCGGTTTAGACATTCATTTTATTAATTCATTTACACTGTTATACAAGCTGTACACTCACTACTTTACATTGTAGCAAAGTGTCATTTCTTCAGTGTTGTCACATGAAAAGATAGAATAAAATATTTACAAAAATGTGAGGGGTGTACTCACTTTTGTAAGATACTGTATATCTATAGGTGACACTAACAGCCCTTTACAAATAATCAGTTTAAAGTTACACATGGGATGAAAGGAGTGGCCAGGCAGCTGATGTGCTTAATGATTCTATTGCCAGAAGGAGCCAGTTGCAGATAAACAGGTTTGACATGATTTAGTTATTCCCTCTAGGAAACATGCTCAAACACATCAAACATAATGTTCACTTCATCTACTTGTCCTGTAACTCTTAATGCCTGCCCTAGCAAAAAATATACATATATACAATAATATGTGTGTGTGCGCGAGCGCATAATAGATTATATTCTTTATATATTTTTTGCATGCGTGTTATATGCAAATACATCATTACAAGAATTTAACTCTTCCATATAATAAAATGCGAAACCATGATGTAAAATAAACAGATTTCCTTCATGATAACAATTCAAGTTGCACATTACACACCCACACACAGCATGCCCCTTCCCTGTCCATTGTACAGTCTACCATAATCCACACCATCATAGGTTTGTACCATCATTTCATTGGATTGGCACAACAACCAAAACTGCATTTCAAGTACAGATATGTATCCACCCATCTCTCTTATGTCCTCCTATTCCATATATGTTGATTTGGAAAGTGGCTCCGTGGACGGAACGCATGGCACGAGCGGCGCAGTCTTTCAGACTGTATGGCTGTTTCGGTGGGGCATCCTCAAAACGGAAGGTGGAGGAGTACAAGGTCTCTAACATCCACCAGCTCTGTGATGTCATCATGGAGGAGGGGAAGAGGACTTCAGTGGCAACCTGTGAAGCTCTGGTAAACTCCATGCCCAAGAGGGTTAAGGCAGTGCTGGAAAATAATGGTGGCCACACAAAATATTGACACTTTGGGCCCAATTTGGACATTTTCACTTAGGGGTGTACTCACTTTTGTAGCCAGCGGTTTAGACATTAATGGTTGTGTGTTGAGTTATTTTGAGGGGACAGAAAATTTACACTGTTATACAAGCTGTACACTCACTACTTTACATTGTAGACAAGTGTTATTTCTTCAGTGTTGTCACATGAAAAGATAGAAGAAAAAAATGTACACAAATGTGAGGGGTGTACTTACTTTTGTGAGATACTGGGGGTTATTTACGAAAGGCAAATCCACTTTGCACTGCAAGTGCACTTGATAGTGCAGTCGCTCTAAATCTGAGGGGTAGATCTGAAATGAGTGGAAGCTCTGCTGATTGTATCATCCAGTCATGTACAAGCTAAAATGCTGTTTATTTTCCTTGCATGTCCCCCTCAGATCTACAGCGACTTTACTTTCAAGTGCACTTGCAGTGGAAAGTGGATTTTCCTTTAGTAAATAACTCCCACTGTATATCTATAGGTGACATTTTAACAGCCCTTTACAGGCAATCAGTTTAAAGTTACACATGAGATCTGGTGTGATTATTATTTCTCACTGATGTCCGCGGCGATACCTCACATGTGTGGTGCAATCACATTTACATTGGCACGTTTGCATTTGCACATGAGCATGGGGGGGGGGGTGCTTTATTCGTTTTTTTAAAGCATAAAATAAAAAAATGTAAAGCTGGGGGTGGGGGGTCCAGGCAGCAAGATAAATCTGGATCAGTGCAGCGGGTAGGGGAAATAACTGGAGCGAATCTTTCATGACTCTCACTGAAGCAGCTGGAACAGGAGATGTCAGCTTTCAGCTGCTGCAGTGGGCCACAAAAGATCGGTTTCAGTCAGGGCTCCACCCCCCCCCCCCCCCAGAGAATAGGGACAGTACTTACATAACTCCCTTCCCCTAAAGAAACCATCTATTGCTCACCTCTGTACCCAGCTCACCTCTTTCCCCACAGCTCACCTCTTTCCCCACCGGTCGGTCCACAGCTCACCCCTCTTTCCCCACCGGTCGGTCCACAGCTCACCCCTCTTTCCCCACCGGTCGGTCCACAGCTCACCCCTCTTTCCCCACCAGTCCACAGCTCACCTCTTCCTCCACAGCTCACCCCTCTTTCTCCACCGGTCCACAGCTCACCCCTCTTTCCCCACCGGTCCACAGCTCACCCCTCTTTCCCCACCGGTCCACAGCTCACCCCTCTTTCCCCACCGGTCCACAGCTCACCCCTCTTTCCCCACCGGTCCACAGCTCACCCCTCTTTCCCCACCGGTCCACAGCTCACCCCTCTTTCCCCACCGGTCCACAGCTCACCCCTCTTTCCCCACCGGTCCACAGCTCACCCCTCTTTCCCCACCGGTCCACAGCTCACCCCTCTTTCCCCACCGGTCCACAGCTCACCCCTCTTTCCCCACCGGTCCACAGCTCACCCCTCTTTCCCCACCGGTCCACAGCTCACCCCTCTTTCCCCACCGGTCCACAGCTCACCCCTCTTTCCCCACCGGTCCACAGCTCACCCCTCTTTCCCCACCGGTCCACAGCTCACCCCTCTTTCCCCACCGGTCCACAGCTCACCCCTCTTTCCCCACCGGTCCACAGCTCACCTCTTCCTCTACAACTCACTTTAGCAGCTTCCCCACACCTATAAACAACTCACCTCTGCATCTGCAGTCCACACTTTACACCCTCAGTCCACAACTAACCTCTGCATCCCAAACTATTCCTTATCTCTGTCCCCTTCCACATTTCACTTTTGCGCCCCCATATCTACAGTTTACCTCAAGCCACAGTTTTCTTAAACATTCCATCTTTAATTATAACCCCCCCTCCCCCCCAACGGGCAACATCTCCAACCTGGTCATAGCTGTTTCTCTGCACAACCCCCCCCTCCAAAAACACCCCCCCCCAGCTTTCAGCTCAGCACAACACCCACTATTGCCCACCTTTCCCTTCTCAGCTCTCATCTATTCACAACCCCCCTCACCTTCTCACAGCTCTCACCTCCTAACAAATCCCCCCACCCCTAGCTGTCACTGCTGCAGTACACCTCCAACCTCCCCACAAAACTGCCGCTGCCCTGATCACCCTGCCCATGGGGCCCCCTACTGGCCCCGGGCCCTTGGGCAGATAAGGGAATGGATGTGCCTCCATCTGCTCCTTGGCCAGCCAACCAGACTGCTTACAGCGGTCATGGGCACCCTAGTGGAACGGAAGAGCACAGGAACGACGGGTGGAAAAGGGCGGCCCTTCCGAGCCTTGTAAAAGTGATGGGGTGGCTGTAAGGCAGCTGCAGCCATGATTCTGGTATAATTTTTCCTTTCCAGGACATATATACTCTGGACATTAAGCAGTTATTGGAGGGAAAAAAAAAAAAAAGTAGCAGCCTGGAATTTTTTTAAAAATACATTGAGATGAACAGGATCCATTCTGGCACGACCCTGGAAAATATGAAACTGCTCTCTTGCAGATGAGCCGTGCACACCTCCCCCCACCCCCCCTTCACACTGCATAGGTTGGCTGCCCATTTGTTCTAGGGAAGGGTAAAAGAACCTTTTATTTACCAATTCGCTGCTGCCACATGCTCGGCTGGTGGACTGTTCCTTGCTATTATTATGTCAAATTCAGGGGCAGGTCTTTGGACCAGACATCAATCTTGATGACATCAGGACCTTCCTTAGACCGCTGGAGCATGGGGGGGGGGGGTGAAGATGCTACAGGGGGAGTGGTCTAGCGGTGGAGGGGAGGGGGGTGAAGATGCTACGAGGAGTAGTCTAGTGGTGCGGAGGAGGGGGGGGGGGGGACCTAAACAAGCAGTTAATCCTTGCAGTGTGGGTGCAACCTCACTGCAAGGGAACATTTTTAAAAAAAGGTTTCAAAAACACTTCTGCTTTAAATTGCTTTTTTACAGGAGAATGGTGATCTCCTGGTCCCCAAACGGTTTTGTATTCATGGCAGAGATAATGATGGAATTGTGGGCGGTTCCTCACCTCGAGCGCTGCCACATGACAGGACACACCGGTCACCACCCGATCCAGCTTCTTACCCACTTGTCTGGTCTCCTCTTCAGTCTGGTACTCAACAAGCTGCAACCTGGAATAGGAAATAGAGATTGTGAACTAAAGAGAAAGACAAATACATCTAAAACAAGAAAGAGGAAGGAAGGAAGGAAGGAAGGAAGGAAGGAAGGAAGGAAGGAAGGAAGGAAGGAAGGAAGGAAGGAAGGAAGGAAGGAAAAAGCACCTGACATAAAACTTCCGCTATAAAATGGAATTTCAACGTGGCAGTTTCGAAGTATGTGATATACATATTATTCATAGAAATTAAAAAATGTGTAGACTTATCACTTGTCATGAATGTGCTAAAGAGTATCAGATGTTTCCAAGTATTCTGCACAAGGTTTTCTGTATACCCAAGAAACCCTCAACCCCCAAATTATACAGAGCCCCAACTTCAGAGCTAACAGAGCTCTGCCAGACACCTCATTCATTCTGAAAGCCAATGACCTTTCCATTACTGCCCACTGAGGCACTCACATTGCATTGTGGGATGGAAGAACGTGGCAGAATTAGAACTGTTCCTTTGGGATCACGTTACACCCATGGGCGTCCGCAGGAGGGGGCAAGGTAGGTTAAGTGCCCCCCCCCCGGAATCAGCAAGGTGTCCATGACCTGAGCAGTCCACCGCAGACTTTTTTCGGAGTCTGCAGACTGCTGCTGCTCTCTGACATGATCTGGCTTAGACTCATTCGCTCGGCTGCTTGGCTCCACCTCCAGTCCCTTCCCTAATGTGTAGAGAGAGTCGAGAAGATGTAGATCTAGCCGGCTCCACCCACAAGTGGAATGGTGGTGCCCAGGTTATCCCTTGCCCCACCGTGTGCCCCCCTCTAAATTACCGGTAGGCTTTTTGGCCGGGCAGGATCATTGTCTGTATAAAAAATATCCATGTGGGCACAGCACAGATCCCTTCCTCCACCCCGCCATGATCCCTGGGGCAGCTTAACTATTGGGCACTCACTGTGATGTAACAGAGCCTTCTGTGAGGAGAAAGGCAGCGATTGGACAGGGATAAGGGAACGGGGTGTGGCCAGCCTGCCGAGGATCAGCCGCGACCATGTCTCCTGCCTCTGGATAATGAAAACGAAACGCGGTCTTTTTGAAACTGGGCGGCATCAGGCGAGCAAGTGAAGGTGCCCGGGAGAAACAGAATTTACACATGTAGAGGAAATGGGAAGTGGCCGTGGACCAGCAATAGAAGAAGAAGAACAAGAGGGGTCTGGTGAGCTGGAGATGACTTCTTAGACACATCTAGTGTTCACACAGATTCTAAATGGAGTGACTGTGTATGCATTTCCCAACTCTGCTACTCTTATCTATACACTTGTTATCTCAGATCACTAAAGCTTTGCATAAGGTCAGCCACTGTTTGCTCTCAGCAAAGGGATTCCCTTAACCCTTCATAAGCCAGGTTTCCAGGTTATGAGCTTGATGCTCCATGGGTTTATATAGTACACTGGCTCCAATGCTCATACAGTATAGCTGTTTTCATCAAGATCAAATTATGGCCACCCACAACATGTATTACAATATAAAAAGATGTACATTCTCTAGGCTATTTATATGGACATGGTACGCCTGAGTAACTTCCAATACAAAGTGAAAATTAATTCTCTAATATAACACATATCTTTCCAGTGGAAATTAGAAATAGTTAAGAAAATGGCAGCTTGATCCTTCTACTAAGCTTCTGCATCAGGTTTCGCAAACCTTTGCATGCCTATGCCTGCGCTTTATGCAATAATGACTAAGCCCTTCACCACATTTTCAAAAAGGGGCAGAGCTTGGGTGACCTTAAAATGATGCTCCCCCCTGAAAAAAGTTCTGCACACACACACACACAATATATATGTATGTGTATACACACACACACACACACACACACACACACACTTATTCGCTGTTCTAACACCCCTTGGTGAACTGCGAGCGCAGAGCATTGCGCTCGCAGTTCACCAAGGTGTGTTAGAACAGCGAATGAATATTTCGCTGTTCTAACACTGAACCGCCCCTCCGCCAATCAGGAAACATGGGTGTGTTAACCGTCACCTGATTGGCTAAAACGACAGGCACTGTGATTAGACGCCTATCAGGAGGAGAAGAGGAGACGCATGGAGGACACAGCTCGCCACTGTCACCCGTTGTCCCACCAAGATAGGGTAAGTGCTGGGCAGACAGCGAGCAAGAGGGGGGGTTCACAGTGTTAACTTTTAAATGGGCACAGTGGCTGCATTTGATGGTGGTTTTTTTTTCTGAATTTTTCAGTTTGTTTGCGATACAGGTGTGTGGAGGGCCGACATATGTACAGGTGTGCGGTGGGGCGGCAGCATATATACAGGTGTTGGGGGGGGCTGAATATACATACATATACACATACATTGTGTATATATATATATATATACACACACACACAGGATTGAGGGGGCTGAGTGCCTACAGGTGGGGTGGCCGGTGTGCGGATTCGGTAGGATGGCCTAAAGCTGTGCAAGGGGTCCAAAAATGTCTGATGGCTGCCCTGTATACACACACACACACACACACACACACACACACATATACTATGCCCACAGTTGAGCCTATGCCTCCCAAGGATGGGAGCTGTGCAGCCCTGTGTGTGTGTGTGTGTGTGTGTGTGTCAGAGCCCCTGTTCTGTACTTACTCCTGCTGGGCCCTCTCCAGGTCCTTCATAGTCTCCTCCAGTCCTTTGCTCACTCCGGACTCCAGCAACTGGCGATGTTTCTCTAAAGACTGGAGCTCAGATGCCCATTTCTTCTCCTGTTCTTCTGCATCCTGGGATAATCACAATCATTAGCTGAATGGTGGGGGCACCAATTCCCATAATCCTAGCTTGCACACATCAAAACAAAGACTCTACCTGATTCTTCTGCAGTAAGAGCTCATCCAGCCTCTGGGCCTCATCCTTGTGTTTCTTCACATCATTCCTCTTATCGGAGTTCATGGATCTCAGCTACAGGAAGAAAAGGATACAAATAAGCGTGCAATCTTTTCTACAATTATATTGGAACACATTAGTGGAAACTACAGTAAAAATAGGATTTTTGTACTCACCGTAAATTACATGTATTGCATTCCTTGAGGGACACAGGAGATCTTGTACTGCCGGGTTATAATAGAAACAGGAGTCTGATGCCGAAGAGCCCAAGAGGCATTTACAGATATAGGAGGACTGTGCTTGGCAGGAAAGGGTGGCACCCGATCCTTAAGACCACAGGCTTAAAAGATGTTCTGCCTGAGCCACTGAGAAATGGTAGAACAAGAAATGGTTTCACTCTTATGGAGACCATCAGGAATGACAAGGCAGAGTAAGTCTATCTGAAGAAAGCAGTGGCTGCAAGATAAGCTCTGAGGACTATATCCAGACTATGGAGGAAGAACGTCTTCTGGTGAATTGAAGTCAGACAGAGGGATGGAAGGATGATGTGCTGGTTGAGGTGAAAAGGCCAAACTACCCTAAAGTGGAGCTATAGTTACTGATGTGGCATCTGAGCTGCCCACTGACATATTCGAGCAGCTGGCATCCAGGTCTTGATTGCTGTCTTTCATTGGCTGGGCGGGGAAGACGTCACTCCTGCGCATGTGCAGGAGCTTAGTCAGATTCGGCATTGCCAAATTTGTACAGCGAGCTGCACTATAGCCGGGGCATTTTCTACTCCCACTGACCACAGTCCAGTCTCCCAAAAGCCTGAAGGACAGTAAACTGGCCCTTTGCTTAGAAAGTTTGGAGACCCCTTCTCTACATCCAGTGGATGACATTGCTCACTAGACATGTGCAGAATGGAAAAATTGGTTTAGTTTAGATTCGTAATGTTACTAATTTTGTTTTGTTATGGAATTTGTTTAGTTTCGGAATTTGTTTTTGGTAAAATTAAAAATTTCATTTAATTAATTTGCTAACGAATTCCAACTTTTCAGAACAATTAGAATTCGGATCGGTCGAAAAATGATGGTGTGAGGAAATAGCTGGTTGTTAAGCAGCGGGCCGTGAAGCTGGCCAACCATGTCCTTAACAAAAAAAAAAAAAAAAAAAAAAAAAAAAAGGAAGCATACCTCCCACCAGTCCATACCAGATCCTTATCCAAGCATGCATCCTGGCAGGTCAGGAAAAGAGGGGGAGGGGTGATGGGAACAAAGGCCTCTTCTCGACAACACTGGGCTGTGGTTGTTGGGGTCTGCGGGTGGGGGAGCTTAACAAGGGGGCCGCCCCCCAGATCCTGCCCCTCCCCCATGTGAATGGGTAATACCCATTCACCAAAAAAAAAAAAAAAATTAATAAAAAGAAATAAAATAAAAAAGAAGTGTCAAAAGGTAAAAACCACAAGAAAGTTTGACAAGTCCTTTTTTTTTCTTTTTAAATAAAGCAGGAGAAGGAGAAAGATTCCCTCGATGTACATCCATCGTCAATCATGACGCCCACCGGATCCAAAATATAGAAGAAAAAAAAAAAAGACAAAAACGCTTTGCCTCTATAAGAGGCTACCCACCGTATGCTGTCTCCTTGCTTTGACAGCTCTTAGATAGGCAAGGGGCGGGGCCACCCGGTTACATCACCTCGTGGCAACGCCCGCTTTTAACGTCATGTGCTCACCTGCTCAGCATTTACACTTTCTGCAGCAGAACCACTAGTAGCTGGAATTTTGAAAGGTGCCCAGGGATGCAAACAGTAAGGCAGCTCCCGCTGCATTGGCCCAAACAGTCTTGCTCAACAGACTGAGGTTTTCAGAGCACTTAGGCAATGCCACGGCTCTGGACTTCTGCAGCCAACTTACCAGTACACAGAGGTCTGAAAACCCCACAATGGGGAATCCAGTACCTAAAAATCACACAATGTCCAGCAGGGTTTGGGTACAGCACTCCAAATCAAGAGATGGCTGTATATAGAGACCAGCTCAGCAGGAATGCTGACAGAAGGAGAAAAGCTATCAAAACAACAGAGCTGAACAAATGACGTTTATTCTCCTGGCACACTAGCAAAAAATGAAGGGAGGAGGAGGGAGGAGTTTTCCCAAGGCTGGCCTACAATTTTTTGGGCAGTGTTCAATCCTCCTGTAGGAGGCAGTATAACCAGATCGTACAAGACTTCCTGCGTCCCTCAACGAACTAAAAAGTAATGGCAGCCGGCATTCAATTTGTCCCATTCACCCTCAAACCAGCACAATGAAAACAGAATCTGCTACAGATGTAAGAAAACTGTATTCTACATTGTATAAAAGGATCTGAATGGTAATCAGAGCTCCATCCCACCTGCTCATTCACTTCCTGAATCTCCATCTTCTTATTAAGAGCCTTCGTTATCTGATCTTCTGACTTTGTCAGCATCTCCAGCAAGGGGAGCTATAGAAAGGAAAGGACAAAGGATTCGCATTGGATCAGAAAAGACTTGCTAATAAAACTGCATAAAATTTCTGTAATACATTGTACTCGGTTTAGAAGTAAATGTTCACACTCCAGGCACGGTCTGCTGAGAGAAGACGTTTGTGTGAAATCCGTCATCTCTGTACATTGGTCTGACATGTCCCTCACCCAGCTAGAGCGGTACAACCAGAAGACTTCATGCTCCCTGCTGATTGTGGAGGAAAATGCCTTTTTGGTGTCAGAGGAGAATGGGCAGACGGAGAATGGGTTCCAGATGATAGAAGGACAACAGCAACTCAAATAACCACTTGTCACACCCAAGGTATGCAGAATACCATCTCTGAATGCACAACACATTGAACCTTGAAGCAGATGGGCTACAGCAGCAGAAGACAACACCGGGTGCCACTCCTGTCAGCTAAGAACAGGAAAGAAACTGAGGCTACAATTCTCACATAATTCTTTAATTATTTAATCAATTTACAGTGGGGGCGGAAAGTATTCAGACCCCCTTACATTTTTCACTCTTTATTATATTGCAGCCATTTGCTAAAATCATTTAAAGTTCATTTTTTTCCTCATTAATGTACACACAGCACCCCATAGTGACAGAAAAACACGGAATTGTTGACATTTTTGCAGATTTATTAAAAAAGAAAAACTGAAATATCACATGGTCCTAAGTATTCAGACCCTTTGCTCAGTATTTAGTAGAAGGACCCTTTTGATCTAATACAGCCATGAGTCTTTTTGGGAAAGATGCAACAAGTTTTTCACACCTGGATTTGGGGATCCTCTGCGATTCCTCCTTGCAGATCCTCTCCAGTTCTGTCAGGTTGGATGGTAAACGTTGGTGGACGGCCATTTTTAGGTCTCTCCAGAGATGCTCAATTGGGTTTAAGTCGGGGCTCTGGCTGGGCCATTCAAGAACAGTCACAGAGTTGGTATATAGACAGGTGTGAGGCTTTCCTAATCAAGTCCAATCAGTATAATCAAACACAGCTGGACTCAAATGAAGGTGTAGAACCATCTCAAGGATGATCAGAAGAAATGGACAGCACCTGAGTTATATATATATATGAGTGTCACAGCAAAGGGTCTGAATACTTCGGACCATGTGATATTTCAGTTTTTCTTTTTTAATAAATCTGCAAACATTTCAACAATTCTGTGTTTTTCTGTCACTATGGGGTGCTGTGTGTACATTAATGAGGAAAACAAATCAACTTAAAAATGATTTTAGCAAACAGCTGCAATATAACAAAGAGTGAAAAATTTAAGGGGGTCTGAATACTTTCCATCCCCACTGTATTTTGCTGGTTCCAGAGTGCTCGGCTAAGAGGTCATACCTTTTTTACAATTCTCACAGGCCCACCAAAATTGGACAATAGAGGATTGGAAAAACGTTGCCTGGTCTGATGAGTCTCAATTTTAGCTGCAACATTCAGATGGTAGGGTCAGAATTTGGCACATGGATCCACCCTGCCTTGTATCACCGGTTCAGGCTGGTGGTGGGGGTGTAATGGTGGGGGGGGTATTTTTTGGCACACTTTGGGCCCCTTAGTACCAATTGAGCATGGTTTAAACACCACGGCCTACCTGAGTATTGTTGCTGACCATGTCCATCCCTTTATGACTACAGTGTCCCCATCTTCTGATGGCTCCTTCCAGCAGGATAATGCACCATGTCACAAATCTCCAATCATCTCACCACTGGACAATGAGGTCACTGTACTCCAATGTCCTCCGCAGTCACCACATCTCATCCAATAGAGCACCTTTGGGATGAGGTGGAACGGGAGATTGGCATCATGGATGTGCAGCCGAAAAATTTGCAGCAACTGCGTGATGTTATGTCACTATGGAGCAAAATCTGAAAAATGTTCCCTACACCTTGTTGTATCTATGCCATAAAGAATGAAGGCAAAGGGGGGGTCCAACCCGCTACTAGCAAAGTGTACCTAATACAGTGGCCAGTGAGTGTATTATTATTATAATATTGTTAGAAATCCACAACGGTGTCCTCTGCACACTTCCTTCGTCTATTCATCCCTTCAGATAATTAGGGTCTGTGTTGTGGTGATGGGAGGGTTTGAGTAGTGCAGCAAAACATTACTGGACAGGGCTGACACCACAAACCTGATGTGTGTTGGCCCAGAACAGGACTTGGGAGCCGTGTGCATTTCGGGCAGAGGAATCTTCCTGTACTTTCAGGATCTTTATTAGGGGTAAGGCCTTGGGAAACATAGATGTATTATAGAGATGTGCTGCAAATCTGCCCCCTCAAAGTCAACGATCATTACTGATTAGGCAGACTGATCCTCCCAGTAATGAAAGGCAGGATCTGTACCAGCTCCTCAGTTCCAGTATTTTCAGGTTTTAACATTTCCACAGGTTTCAGTCAAGAACACTTCTTGCCTCAAGAAATGTCTGCATGAAGGCCATTGTGAACAGAGAAGCGTACGCCATTAGCGCAACCTTGTTGTTGCCTACAGGTGATCCACCCCGGGATCCTTACATTGATCTGGTTTCGGCAGTGGTGCAGACTCTCCTCGCTGTCTAGGTTACAATCGATCTGGAGGTCGTAACCATTGGCGTTTTCTGCGGTGGAAGGAATAATGCGTAATTTTCGAGCCAACTTGTGAAACTCTGCTATCTCTGTGTCCACCTGAAGAAAAACAAAAAACGCATTGAGTCAGTGTAATCAGAAATTTACCAAACATGGCTTATACGTATTGGTTACAATCTATATAACAAAGGTGTGGAATTACCAATACTGTAATAAACTTTAGGGTGAAGCTATGAATTTCCCAACAGGGGCAGATTCGTATTGGTACTGGGAGCGTTAGAACCATTCTAGGCTATTACAGACCTATTTCGCTAATAGGAGTAGATCTAAAGGTGTATGCGAAAATATTAGCTAATAGGTTGCAACCATTGCTACCCCGCTTAATACACCTAGATCAGGTTGGCTTTGTGAGTGGAAGAGAGACGCGAGATAACACCCTGAAAACACTCCTCATTGCGGATTATGCTTGGGCCCACAATATCCCATTGTGCCTACTCACAGTCGATGCAGAAAAGGCCTTCGACCGTGTCGACTGGCAATTTCTCCGCTTATCATTACAACAACTAGGTCTAGGCCAAAACATGATTTCCAGAATAATGTCCCTCTACACATCTCCTTCTGCCAGGATTAAACTAAACGGTTCCCCGTCTCCAAAATTTACTATACACAATGGAACGCGACAGGGGTGCCCCCTATCCCCCATTCTCTATGTGATTGTTATGGAACATCTAGCCATTGCCCTTAGAAATAATCCGGCTATTTATGGTGTTAGTACAGGCCCATTACACACTAAAATTGCCCTATTTGCTGATGACCTACTCATATTTGTAACCCAACCGCAAGTCTCCCTACCCTCCATTATGCAGGAGTTTCGGAGGTATGGAGAGGTTAGTAACTTTAAAGTTAACCTTAATAAGTCAGAAATCCTCAACATCTCACTCCCAGCAGCAGCTCTCCAACAGCTCGCGACCTCCTTCCCTTTTAAGACAAGCTCCACATCTATCCGCTATCTAGGAATCCATATTCCAACAGTCGCCTCTCAACTATTCTCCAGCAACTTCACCCCTTTACTTAATAAAACTCAAGCGGATCTGGCCTCTTATTCCTCTAAACAGCTCTCCTGGTTGGGTAGGGTGAATGTCTTGAAGATGGACGTTCTCCCTCGATTCCTATACCTTTTTCAGACTATTCCGATCCATATCCCCACTTTGTTTTTCAAAAGACTCCGTCAGATCTTCTCTAAATTCATATGGCAGGGACGTCGCCCCAGGATAAAACATGACACAATGATTCGCCCGAAGGTCAGGGGGGGGGGGGCGGGGGTCCCAGATGCCTCTATATACCATAAGGCAGCGGTACTTGTCCGTATAGTGGATTGGTTCCACCACTCTTCTTCCAAACTTTGGGTTCAATTAGAGAAATATCTTAATGGAGCTGATCTTTGCGCCCTACCGTGGACCCCTGCGGCTCGACGTGGAGACGACATACCCTCTACTGCTCTTACTCGTCAAACTCTCCAGATGTGGGACCGCCTGACCTCAGCGAGTAAATTGTCTAAACTCCAGGGCCCAATGACCCCTCTCTTTGGGACTCCGGCCTTCCCCCCAGCAGTAAATAAGATGAGATTTGGACCCTGGAGTAGGGATAGCCATAGACGCTTAGCACAGGTCTTGCGCGCTGACCCATCTTTGAGAACGGACATTCCCTCTCGTACGGACTTAGGGCCCTCAACAACAATGTGGTTACAAAGGGGCCAACTAATGTCATACATACGCACTTTTCCCTCCATCTCAGAGATCCTAGACGACCCATCAGACTTTGACGAGCTGCTCTTACAACCGGACCCACCAACACATGTAGTGTCACTATTATATTCCCTGCTACTGAACGTATACACCCCTGACCTCCCAACATATACCCAGACATGGGAAACGGAGCTACAGCACTCCATCTCCCCCACTGATTGGCAAAAAAGCTTTATCCTAACGCATAGGATTTCCCTGGCAACTAAGAACCAAGAAAAAGGGTTCAAACTATTAACGAGGTGGTACAGATGCCCAGCGGTTATTAAACGGTTTAACCCCTCTTTGACAGACATCTGTTGGAGATGCTTGTCCTCTAGTGGGACAATGCTTCACATCTGGTGGGCTTGCCCTCCAATCCGGAAACTATGGCAAAAGATCTTTGATCTGTACAGCAGGCTGATGGCGACATCAATCAAGCCCACACCAGAGATAGCCCTACTATCAATGCTCCCGGGCCCCCTCAAGTCAATTAAAAAAGATGTACTGCGCCACTTTCTAGCAGCAACTAGAACAGTGATCCCCCGACACTGGAAAACGACAGACGTGCCTTCCTTGGGGGAATGGGCTGTTGAAGTGGACCAGATAAGAGATCTGGAGCGTCTGTTGGCGCAGGAGGGGGGGGAAGGAGGAACAGTTTTCCATCACTTGGACCTCGTGGTCAATGTTTCGCTATTCGGATGAATTCTCCATATGGATCAGAGATATCCCACCCTTACCCGCCGATTAGCCATGCTGGAGTGCCTCATACCTCAGGTACCATACCTTATTCACGATCTTATTTCTGACTCTCTCTGTTCTCTTTTTGTTAAATGCTGAACCAATCACTTACACATGTAATTAAAGATCATATCCTCGGAATAGTTCAATGACTTGATCATCTACAATAGGTGAATACCTGATCCCTACAGCATTCTAATTCAATGAAAGGGAGTCCTCAGATAACACCAACACACGAAACCACCAGGTTCGGTAAATGTTAGCTCCCACTCAAAAGTAACTCTTCGCATATATCAAAGATTCCAATATACAATATGATATATCAGTATCGCACCTAAAGATGCATATTAGAAGGAACATTCATGTTTATACATGGTCAAGATACACTTCGCTAATCTATGTATGTTATATGTGATGTTATACTGTAAAGAACAGTATTTTTCTGTTATTCTCTTTATGTTCCTGATTTTGAAATAAACTAAGATTGAAAAGAACCATTCCAGGCTGAAGGTTCACACCAGGCTTTCATCTCCTGTCCAGTGCAGTCAGATCTTCTGGGGTTGGAAATGTCATTAGCAGGTCCACCAAAGTCTCTGGGGTTTCCTTCATCCATTATAGTTCTGGAAATGACCACATATGCTTGTGGTGTGTCCGTTTCCCCAAGGTCCGAAGCCAAGCAGCTTCCTTCGGTGGGGTCTAGGGTTGCCACATTTCTGATAACAATTGGGGGCGTTATCGCAGGGAACATTTCGCTGATTGGAAAGGAGTGCCAGTGTCCAGAAAAATGTCTCACTTGATTTTTATAGTTGTTTATTGAAGATAAAAGTATCTAAGTGGAGCCAACATGTTTTGGTGGAATTGCCTCCTCCTTCTTCAGGGCTGTATTTCTTGGAGATGGGTTACACTCTGAGAGGGTTAAATACACTATATCGTCAAAGGTATTGGGACGCCTGCCTTTACATGCACATGAACTTTAATGGCATCCCAGTCTTAGTCTGTAGGGTTCAATATTGAGTTGGCCCACCCTTTGCATCTATAACAGCTTCAACTCTTCTGGGAAGGCCGTCCACAAGGTTTAGGAGTGTTTCTATGAGAATGTTTGATCATTCTTCCAGAAGCACATTTGTGAGGTCAGGCTATGATGTTGGAGAGAAGGCCTGGCTCGCAGTCTCTGCTCTAATCAATTCCAAAGGTGTTCTATGGGGTTGAGGTCAGTCAAGTTCCTCCACCCCAAACTCGTTCATCCATGTCTTTATGGGCCTTGCTTTGTGCACTGGTATGCAGTCATGTTGGAACAGGGAGGGGCCATCCCCAAACTGTTCCCACAAAGTTGGGACCATGAAATTGTCCAAAATGTCTTGGTATGCTGACAACTTAAGAGTTCCCTTCACTGGAACTAAGGGGCCAAGCCCAACCCCTGAAAAACCACCCTACACCATAATCCCAGTGCACAAAGCAAGGTCCATAAAAGACATGGACCTTGCGAGCCAGGCCTTCTCGTCCAACATAAGTGCCTGACCTCACAAATGTTCTTCTGGAAGAATGGTCAAACATTCCCATAGACACACTCCTAAACCTTGTGGACGGCCTTCCCAGAAGAACTGAAGCTGTTAAAGCTGCAAAGGGTGGGCCAACTCAATATTAAACCCTATGGACTAAGGCTGGGATGTCATTAAAGTTCATGTATGTGTAAAGGCAGGTGTCCCAATACTTTTGGTAATTTAGTGTACAGTATATTCGATCAGTGGCTCTGCAGTATGCTGGCATTGCGGAGCAGAGACAGCCGTCTCAGCCTAACCATTCTCCAAGAAATACATCTCTGAAGAAGGGGGAGGCAACTCCCCCAAAACACAGTGGCTCCACTTGATGAGTTTTATAGTGGTTTGTTTATTGAAGAGAAAAGGTATCTAAGTGGAGCCAACATGTTTAGGGGGAAATCGCCTCCCCCTTCTTCAGGGATGTACTTCTCGGAGAATGGTTAGGCTCTGAGAAAGTTACATATATTCGATCAGCGTCTCTACAGTATGCCGGTGTTGTAGAGCAGAAACAGCTTTCTCAGCCTAACCATTCGCCAAGAAATCCAGCCCCGAAACGTGTTGGCTTTTATCTTCAACAAACAACTATAAAAACTCAAATGGGGCCAAGGTGTTTTGGGGGAATAGCCTCCCCCTTCTTCAGGACTGTATTTCTTGGTGAATGGTTAGACTGAGTCAGCTGTCCCTGCTCGACAACGCTGGCATACTGCAGAGTCGCTGATCGAATATATTTAACCCTCCCAGTGCCTAAAAATTCTCCAAGAAATACAGCCCTAAAGAAGGGGGAGGCAATTCCCCAAAATGCATTGGCTCCACTTGTATACTTTAATCTTCAACTAGTTAGACATTTTTCTGTGCGCTCCTCTCCAATCAACCAAGTGCATAGCCATATTCACATGGCTCAGCAACTAGTGTTTATGTAAAACCCAAGGATCGGCCACTTGGGGTGGCTTGGGGCTTTCCAGCTTTGTCTGGATGCTTCAAACTGAGATCTGACTGCAATGTACTGAAGTGAATTCGTAGTGAAATACAATGAAAGGTCATTACCGATTCTTTGAGCTTGGCGTATTTGAGCTCTTCGCCCCATAGAATCTGCTTATGCTCATCCAGCTCTTTGCTCAGTTTGGCGTGCGTCTCCTTCACCTCGTTCTCCTCGTATTTGATCCTCTCGATGTCGGCTACAGAGTATTTCTGGTTGTCCAGGATGTTCTTCAGTCTCAGGTTCTCCTGCTTCATGGCTTCATACTCCAGCTCTGGAGAAGAAGAGAGGAGACCATGCTAAAAACTTTGATTTCGCTGTCTGTCTCCACTGCTTGTATATTTGAATGGCATCAGATAGAACAGGAAGTGAAGGGAAAATGCCCTCACTGGGACACATGAAAAAAAAAAAATCATCCAGTAGAGGGCATAAGGGTTAGAACCCCAGTCAGGTTATTACCAAGTATAAACGAGTCGATGGAGTTATCAGCTGGCCAATCAGATTCACACAGGGTGCAGTCACTCTAGTGAAGCTACTCTCAACCGAAACAGGCCACCCCTTAAAGGGGACCCAGAGTTGAAGATCACACGTACAAAGCCTACGGAGAGTACCATTAAAAAATGTATAGTAGTCCAACATCTTAATATCATCATTAGTTCATAACTAGAAAACCTAAAAAAACAGCCAATGCATTTTGTGGGGCTCAAATGTGTCGCCCCTTCTTTAAGGCTCAGGTATTATAAGTAGTTAGGAGGGCTCAGATATGCTGATACACCAATCCGGGGTATACTTTAAAGCTGAATTCTAGGAATTCAGCCACTTTGTACAAAGTGCAGGTACACTAATGCCCCGTACACACAGTCGGACATTGATCGGACATTCCGACAACAAAATCCATTGGATTTTTTCTGACGGATGTTGGCTCAAACTTGTCTTGCATACACACGGTCACACAAAGTTGTCGGAAAATCCAATCGTTCTGAACGAGGTGACGTAAAACACGTACGTCGAACTATAAACGGGGCAGTGGCCAATAGCTTTCGTCTCTTAATTTATTCTGAGCATAGGTGGCACTTTGTGCGTCGGATTTGTGTACACACGATCGAAATTTAAACAATCAGATTTTGTTGTCGGAAAATTTTATATCCTGCTCTCAAACTTTGTGCGTCGGTGTTCGAAATGCGACGGAAAAAGTCTGGTGGAGCCCACACACGGTTGGAATTTCCGACAACACAATCCGATCGCACTTTTTCCATCAGAAAATCCGACCATGTGTACAGGGCATAAGAGTTAAAGTAAAACTATGGGCAACCCCCCCCCCCCCTTATTTTGGATAGAGTAAGGCAGGGTTATAACCCCTGTCACTTTTTCTGCCATCTTTGCCTTATTGCAAAGATTTCCCCTCACTTCCTGTCCCATAGCCAAACAGGAAGTGAGAGGAAATCCTTGTGACTATTTCTGAGTCCTCCTAACTACTGATAACACCGGAGTCTGGGGGGGGGGGGTAGCTGGGGAGACATTTGAGCCCCCAAAACTGGCTGCTTTATGTTTTCCTATATATGTATGTATGTATGTATGGTAGAGACCTTGGAATGCAAGCTCCTAGGGGGCAGGGTCTGATGTGGAGTGTACAATATGCAAAGGTTTGCATATAAAAAAGGCAAACCACAGAATATACAGTATAACTATAATATACCAGCATGGGGCATGTAAAATGCGGACCTCGCATGACAAATTGCTTTCAGCTAAACTTAACAACAAGAGGCAGAATCAGAAAATGCAATCATATGCTGAAGAGCAAGAACCCCAACGACCAATCCGCTAATGCCAATTTTGTCAACTATGATTGGTTGCTCAGGCAGGATTCTGCACATGCACTCACCCGTGGCCTCCAGCTCCTCGCTGATGCTGCTGACACGCTGGTCCATCAATGCAGAATGAGACTCCATCTCGGTCAGGTAATTCTGATATTTCTGGATGTCGGTCTGCAGGGAGGCCTTCAGTTTCCTCATGGAGGCCAATCGATCCTGGAACAGCAAAATAAATCCGATCAATACAGATCAATCCACCAGTATCTACGTGAGACGTGCCTAGGGGGCGCCACTTCCAAATACTGTCCTATATAAGGATCCCCCTTCCAACTACTGTCCTATATAAGGATCCCCCTTCCAACTACTGTCCTATATAAGGATCCCCCATCCAACTACTGTCCTATATAAGGATCCCCCTTCCAACTACTGTCCTATATAAGGATCCCCCTTCCAACTACTGTCCTATATAAGGATCCCCCATCCAACTACTGTCCTATATAAGGATCCCCCTTCCAACTACTGTCCTATATAAGGATCCCCCTTCCAACTACTGTCCTATATAAGGATCCCCCTTCCAACTACTGTCCTATATAAGGATCCCCCTTCCAACTACTGTCCTATATAAGGATCCCCCTTCCAACTACTGTCCTATATAAGGATCCCCCCCTCTGGAGAGTTGGGGAAAAAAAAAAACAAACAAAAAAAACACACAATTCTGCATAAGCACGCCATCTGTTTTTTAAAGTCGCATTTGCATCATAGTCAGTCCAACACCATCGGGGGGGGTTGCATAAAAGTTTATGTTGGGAGGAGAGTGGAGGGGCAGAGGAGCTAGGCCAGCTCAGACAGTAATTGGACACTCCCAGAAGAAGAGGAGAGGGCTATGACACACAATAAGCGAGAGAGCTGACATGTTCCAAGGCACATAGCACGTGATTAAAAGCAATATTGGGGAAATGTTCCCGCAATTTTGTGTTCCTTGGCCTTCGTGGTGCTATTTGTGCACTAAGGTTCTCTAACAAACCTCTGAGGGCTTCAAAGAACAGCTGTATTTCTACTGAGATTAAATTACACACAGGTGGACACTATTTACTAATTAGGTGACTTCTGAAGGCAATTGGTTCCACTAGATTTTAGTTAGGGGTATCAAAGTAAAGGGGCTGACACACACACACACACTTTTTTTTCTGTGCTTTTTACCTGCAAGTTTGTTTGGTTTTTTTAAGATTGCTGACAGGGTCTCTGTAATGAAGATAAAAAAACCTGGAGAATCCCGCTGTGTAAGAGTGACAACTTGATCTTGTGGATGGGGGGGGGGGGGGGATGGGGAAACAAAAGGCTGCTGCACAATACAAGGAATCCACTGCTATCTTAGGATGGGCCCATCACTCTGCCCATCCTAAGATATGGAATTGCACCCAGAAGACCGGCACTTACCGGCTCTTGTTCCTTTTCTCTCTCCAGCTTCTCGATTTCTTCTGCCAAGCTCCGAGTCTCCGCCTGCAGTGACTCCAGGTGACACTCGTCCACAGCATACAGCGCCTCTGAAGAAGATACAGCTGCCAGTGAGAAGCCCGAATGCACAGTTCACAAGTCACATATTGGAGTCCACATTCATACCCAAGAGTCATGTTTTTAAATTTTTTTTTTGTTGCTTTTTTTTTTTTTTTTTTTTTTTAAGCATTGGCTTTTTCTTTTTTTTTTTAAGTTAGCCAATAGAATAACTTTTTCATCTGCTTTTATTATTTATGCGTTATTTTGTTAGGGTTAAAAGGTTAATTATTTATTCATTTTTTGGGGGGGATGGGGTGTAGCATTAGGGGTTCATTTATTTATATGTATTAATTTTTGTGAACGATTACTTAATTATTCTTATTTATTTCATTTTTTTTGGAAGAGGGGTTAATTTATTTTGTTTAATTTTTATGTAGAATTTACATTTTTGGTAGGGGTTAAAAGGGATACTAAAGTCTTGTTTTTTTTACCTTTGAAAAGAACAAACATGTTATACTTGCCTGCTCTGTGCACAGAGCAGCCCGGATCCTCCTCATCTCTGGTCCTTCGCCAACGGTCCTGGCTCCTCCCTCCTGTCCCTACAGCAAGCAGCTTGCTATGGGGGCACCCAAGCTGAGCTGCAGCTCCCTGTCCATTCAGACACTGAGCCATAGTTCGGCCCCGTCCCCTTTCTCTCTCGATTGGATAACTCACTTTCATTGACAGCAGCAGGAGCCAATAGCACCGCTACTGTGTCTCAGTCAATCAGGAGGGAGAGTCCCAGATGGCCGAGGCACTCGTGCACATTGCTGGATAGAGAGGGGGCTCAGGTAAGTATGACGGGGGCTGCTACACACAGAAGGCTTTCCATCTTAATGTATAGAATGCATTAAGATAAAAACCTTCTGCCTTTACAACCACTTTAATTTACTCTTATGTAATTATTTTTGTAAGGGGGGGGGGTTAATTTATTATTATCCTTATTTATTAGTTTTTGGGGTTTTTTGGTTGATTGGGTGGGATTAATTTATTGATTTATGGTTTATTAAATCATTTTAGTTTTTTAAATTTGAATTACTACATTAGGAGCAGAAAACCGATCAAAAGAAAAAAAAAAAAAAAGTGTGAAGTGTTATGTTGACATCAATATTGGATTTCGTTTTAGGCATAGTCTTGATTAAAATGCCATTTTAAATTTCAGTCGACTAAAATCTACTGGGTTTATTTAGTTAACCACTTGCTTACTGGGCACTTAAACCCGCCTCCTGCCAAGACCAATTTTCAGCGCTGTCACTCTTTGAATGACAATTGCGCGGTCATACAACTCTGAAATGAAATTTTTATCAATTATTTTTTCACACAAATAGAGCTTTCTTTTGGTGGTATTTGATCACCTCTGGGGCTTTTATTTTTTTTGCTAAACAAAAATACGGAAAATTTTGAAAAAAAAAAAAATCATGTTTCATAGTTTTTTATAAAATTTCTCAAACAGGCAATTTTTTCTCCTTCATTGATATGCACTGATGAGGCAGCACCGATAGGCTGCACTGGTGGGCACATAAAAAGTGCACTGATGAGTGGCACTGATAGATGGCACTGTGGATGAGGCACTGATTGGTGACATTGATAGGTGGCACTGTAGGCACTGATAGGTGGCACAGATGAGCTGGCGGCTGCTCTCCTTGATCGGGACAGATTTCCCTCTGACAGCCGAACGGTGATCGGCTTTTTTTTTCTCTCCTCACGCTATCAGCGTGAGGAGAAAAAAAAAGCTGATTACCGGCTCTGTTTACATCACATGATCGGCTGTCATTGGCCGACAGCTGATCACATGGTAAGGGATCTGTGATCCAGCGAGTCTCATAGACTCGCTGACCACAGGGGGTGAAGACCGCTCGAGCATGGGAGGACGATTATGGAAGACCTCCTGACAAAGTAGGTCCACGCTGTAGCCGTCATTCGGCTATGGCGCGGATCTGAAGTGGTTAAATTTTAATGCATCAGTACCATTAGCGGTAATCCCGAGCCACACTCAGGATTGCATTGCAGAATCCTGGTCCGGGTCACTTACCTTGTCACCAGGATCCTGCAATATCCCCCTGATGTGTCTGTGGGCTGTGTCCCCTGCCTGATGCTCTGTGTGCCAGGCTCCGTTCCCTGCGAGCGTCGCAACGCACGGGGGCGGGGCCCGGCGGCAAATTCAAAAAGTACACAAAAAACATAATACATACAATACACTGTAATCTTACAGATTACATGAATGTATCAAATCATTTCACCTTCCTTTTGTCCCTAGTGCTTTGTCCAGTGCCCTGCCTGCAGTATAATATATATATTATATTTGAGACGCAAAAATCTGACATAATCATACCGCCAGGGTGGTTAAGCATTTCACTAGAATTTCCAAACTCATGATATACTCTAATGCCCCGTACACACGGTCGGATTTTCCGACGGAAAATGTGTGATAGGACCTTGTTGTCGGAAATTCCGACCGTGTGTAGGCTCCATCACACATTTTCCATCGGAATTTCCGACACACAAAGTTTGAGAGCAGGCTATAAAATTTTCCAACAACAAAATCCGCTGTCGGAAATTCCGATCGTGTGTACACAAATCCGACGGACAAAGTGCCACGCATGCTCAGAATAAATAAAGAGATGAAAGCTATTGGCCACTGCCCCGTTTATAGTCCCGACGTACGTGTTTTACGTCACCGCGTTCAGAATGATCGGATTTTCCGACAACTTTGTGTGACCGTGTGTATGCAAGACAAGTTTGAGCCAACATCCGTCTGAAAAAATCCTAGGATTTTGTTGTCGGAATGTCCGAACAAAGTCCGACCGTGTGTACGGGGCATTAGAGTAAAAAATCTAACATCATGTAGTGGGGATGGGGAAGTAAATAGGAGTGAGGGAGCGCATAGGTCAGAGCACTGGATGGTCTGGAGGGGAGGGGGACTGTTATTGTACTACCTTGCTAGAAAACTCACCACGGTAACACCACTTACTGAGTTTGGCGCACACCTCCGCGTCCGCTTCCTCGTGTGTGTCACTGCCCTCCATAAACTGATCATAGCACTTCACAGTGTAGTCCAGAAACACCTACAACCACGCAAAAACAAGATTACAGGCCTGATCCGGGACAGGTTCGCAGTTAAAGAGACCCTGTCACCAGACCATTCATTAAAAAAATAAATAAATAAATAAATAATTTCCAATAAGATTATATATGTGCAACGTAGTTTAGGCATGTTATGAACCAGTATAATCCTCCCTTGTGTAGACATTCAAAAGCTCTGAGACTGCTGCTGGGTGCCGCCATCTTGGATGTGAGGTCAGCAGCCTTAGCGATCACTCTGACACTCTATAGTATTTTTCTTTGCGCCTCCCCTGGAAGCTATGCAAAAGGTTATGTAGGGAGGTGAAGGCCGGAGGAGCTGAGCCAGCTTAAAACAGCAGTTAGACATACCCAGAAGAGAAGAGGGCTAGGACATGGAAGGAGGGGGTGTACTAGGAAATAACTATCCAGGAATAAATTACATTTTCTAGCAAGTTCAAAAGCACATTGTGATCGATAAAAAAAAAAAAAAAAAAAAACCAAGAAAAAAACAAAACAAACAAACACAAAACACACACACACACACACACACACACACAGCAGAGCAAAAATTTGGAGAAGTTGAAGCATACACAGCTGACAGTGCAAGAAGGAGAAATCGGACAGTTGAGTGACCCCAGTACGACCAGAGATACGAGGGACAGAAGGACACACGACCCCTGTACGACCAGAGATACGAGGGACAGAAGGACACACGAGTCACGACCCCCGTACGACCAGAGATACGAGGGACAGAAGGACACACGAGTCACGACCCCCGTACGACCAGAGATACGAGGGACAGAAGGACACACGAGTCACGACCCCCGTACGACCAGAGATACGAGGGACAGAAGGACACACGAGTCATGACCCCAGTACAACTAGAGATACGAGGGACAGAAGGACACACGAGTCACGACCCCCATACGACCAGAGATACGAGGGACAGAAGGACACACGAGTCATGACCCCCATACGACCAGAGATACGAGGGACAGAAGGACACACGAGTCACGACCCCCATACGACCAGAGATACGAGGGACAGAAGGACACACGAGTCATGACCCCAGTACAACTAGAGATACGAGGGACAGAAGGACACACGAGTCACGACCCCCATACGACCAGAGATACGAGGGACAGAAGGACACACGAGTCATGACCCCAGTACAACTAGAGATACGAGGGACAGAAGGACACACGAGTCACGACCCCCATACGACCAGAGATACGAGGGACAGAAGGACACACGAGTCATGACCCCCATACGACCAGAGATACGAGGGACAGAAGGACACATGACCCCAGTACAACCACAGATACGAGGGACAGAAGGACA
Organism: Lithobates septentrionalis; assembly: GCA_037952835.1. Classification (NCBI taxonomy): domain Eukaryota; kingdom Metazoa; phylum Chordata; class Amphibia; order Anura; family Ranidae; genus Lithobates; species Lithobates septentrionalis. The sequence continues at coordinate 47,156 of JBBDGP010003642.1, forward strand.
CATGACCCCTGTATGACCAGAGATACGAGGGACAGAAGGACACACGAGTCACGACCCCCATACGACCAGAGATACGAGGGACAGAAGGACACACGAGTCACGACCCCCATACGACCAGAGATACGAGGGACAGAAGGACATATGACCCCCGTACGATGACCCTTCTATGACCATACAGCAACAAAATGTATTATTTGATCCCCTGCAGATTTTCCCACTTACAAAGAAACGAAGAGTCTATAAATTTTTATCATAGGTGTAGAGACAGAATATCAACAAAAAAAAAAAAAAAAAAATCCAGAAAAAACACATGATACAAATGGGAGTTGCAGATCGGTGAGTAAAATAAGTATTTGAACCCCTACCAACCAACAATAATTCTGGCTATCACAGACTGACTACAGTGTGTGCTCATGTGGTAGTCCTGTCAATGTAAGAAGGTGCTCCTAATGACAAATGGTTATGTGTATAAAAGACACCTGTCCCTAGAATCTCTTTCTTCCATTCAAACCTCACCATCATGGGCAAGACCACAGAGCTGTCAAAGGACATCAGGGACAAGATTGTAGACCTGCACAAGGCTGGAATGGGCTACAAGACCATCAGCAAGAAGCTTGGTGAGAAGGAGGCAACGTTTATTCACAAATGAAAGAAATACAAAATAACCATCAATCGCCCTCGGTCTGGAGCTCCATGCAAGATTTCTCCTCATGGGGTGAGGGTGGTCATGATAAAAGTGAAGGATCAGCCCAGAACTACACGGGAGGAGCTTCTGAATGATCTCAAGGCAGTTGTGGCCACAGTCATCAAACAAACCATTGGTAATGCAATACGCCACCATGGACTGAAATCCTGCAGCGCCCGCAAGCCCATCTGAAGTTTGCCTATGAACATCAGAGAAGGATTGGTAGAAAGTGTTGTGTTTAGAGGAGACCAAAATTGAGCTCTTTGGCATTAACTCGACTCACTGTGTTTAACCACTTCCCATCCAGGCCAGTTCTGGCACTTCGCTCCTACATGTAAAAATCATTTTTTTTTATAGAAAAAAAAACTCAGAACCCCCTAAACATATATATATATATATATATATATATATATATATATATATATATATATATATATATATATATATATATATATATATATATATATATATATATATATATATATATTTTAGCAGAGACCCTAGGGAATAAAATGGCGGTTTTTATATCACACGGTATTTGCGCAGAGATTTTTCAAACGCGTTTTTTTTTTTTTTTTTTTAAAAACAAGTTTCATGAAAAAAAAAAAAAAAAAAAAAAAAAATAACCCAGTAAAGTTAACCCAATTTTTTTGTATAATGTGAAAGAAGATGCTACACTGAGCAAATAGATACCCAACATGTCACGCTTTAAAATTGCGCACACTCGTGGAATGGCGCCAAACTTCGGTGTTCAAAAATTTCCATAGGCAACGCTTTAAATTTTTTTACAGATTACATGTTTAGAGTTACAGAGGAGATATTGGGCTAAAATTGTTGCTTTTGCTCCAACACATGCGGCGATACCTCACAGGTGTGATTTGAACGCCGTTTACATATGTGGGCGCGACTTGCGTATGCGTTCACTTCTGTGCACTAGCACGTGGGGACGGGGGCACTTTTTTTTTTTTTGGATCACTTTTATTCCTATTACAAGAAATGTAAACATCCCTTGTAATAGGAATAGTGCGTGACAGCTCCTCTATGGAGAGATGTGGGGTCAATAAAAAAAAATAAAAAATAAAAATAAACTGTCACCTTTCCAGCCACGTCCTAGGCTTTGTTTACTTTCGCCGGCCCGGACGTGACGTCATAACGTCGCCGATCGCAGGGGCGATCTTTGGGACACATGACCCCTGTACTGTCATAGATATGGGATAAAAAGAGACAAAGGTGACTGTACCTGATTGAAGTCAATCCCATTCTCACTTTCTGCACCCAACTGAGGCTCCTCGAACACATGACTCTCCTGCTGTATTGCACACATCAGCTGATAAAGAGAAAAAAATAAATAAATTAAAAAAAATATAAAATTTCAGCAGACTGGCAAAAGGTAAAAACTACAGGCTACAAACACAAAACCCAACAACAAATCTGTTGAGCTTAATTGGTTTTACAATGAAGGGGGAAGGCTCACAGATGTATTAGGAGCAAAGAATACGGAGGAGAGATGGGTTTGCTTTAAGAGCATATTAAATAAGGGCATTAGCCAATGTATCCCATTGGGTAATAAATTTAAAAGGGCAAACTAAAGTCCTGGATGGCTTAACTCCAATGTAAAAATGCATATAAAAGCAAAGGAGAAGGCCTTCATAAAAATACAAGGTTGAAGGATCATCCTCAGCATTCAGACTTTATAAAGAATGCAACAAGAAATGTAGGGGTGCAATTAGGACGGCTAAGATAGAACATGAAAGACACATAGCGGAGGAGAGCAAAAAAAATCCCAAGAAATTCTTTAAGTATGTAAACAGTAAAAAAAGGGAGGACAGACCATATTGGCCCCATAAAGAATGAGGAAGGACATCTGGTTACAAAGGATGGGGAGATGGCGAAGGTATTGAATTTATTCTTCTCCTCAGTCTTCACGAGTGAATCGGGGGGCTTCAGTAACCAAAACTGCAGTGTTTATCCTCAGGACACAACACAGGAAGAACCTCCATGGTTAACAGAGGACAGAATTAAAATTAGACTTGAGAAACTTAATATTAATAAATCACCGGGACCAGATGGCTTGCTTCCGAGGGTACTTCGGGAACTCAGTCAAGTGATTGCCAGACCATTGTTCCTAATTTTTACAGACAGTCTACTGACTGGAATGGT
>JBBDGP010003642.1:655000-862500 GCA_037952835.1 Lithobates septentrionalis
TTAAAGGGGTCAGCCTGTAAGTGTAAGTGTCGCACACTGCATCAAATTGGTCTGCATGGCTGTCATCCCAGAAGGAAGCCTCTTCTAAAGATGATGCACAAGAAAGTCCGCAAACAGTTTGCTGAAGACAAGCAGACTAAGGACATGGATTACTGGAACCATATCCTGTGGTCTGATGAGACCAAGATAAACGTATTAGGTTCAGATGGTGACAAGCGTGTGTGGGGGCAACCAGGTGAGGAGGACAAAGACAAGTGTGTCTTGTCTACAGTCAAGCATGGTGGTGGGAGTGTCATGGTCTGGGGCTGCCGGTGTGCTAAAATAAAACCTTGACTCGTGCAGAAGTTCGACCGCATCACTTCCGGTGCGGCTACATCACAAAACAGCTGATCGCGGGGCTCCACTGCGCATGCGCTGCTTCACCATGCCTATACCGCGCATGTGCAGACGCTCATTTTAGTTGAGAAAAATTATAGACTTGAGTGGGTAGGCGGAGGCGGCGCGAGTTGCTTAATTACATAATTGGCAGCACCGCCTCCAGCCCCGCCCCTAGCCTGCTCTGGAGAAGGGGGGCGGGCCCCTTTGCAACTTAGCACTGTGTATATCAACGGGACCAAGGTCGAGAGAAAATATCAAGCTGCACCGCCTCCAGCTCTGCCCCCGCCCCTAGCCTGCTCTGCTGAAGGGGGGCGGGCCCAATGCATAATAGCACTGTGTATATTAATGGCAGGTCCAGGAAAAATATAGAGCTGTGCCTGTGGGAGGGGCCAAGGCTTTGTATAGAAGACATTCCTCATCAATATGATCATCCACACTGCATGATGTACATAATGTGAAGGGCTGTGCAATCTGTTCAGGAACGAAAACAGCAGCCTGACACATAGAGCCTCCGCTTACACAAATCTGTCTGTACACAGCCCTGCAAAATACATAAAAGGGAGGTCAAGGAAAATTATAGAGCAGTGTCTGTGACAGTGGCGGTTGGTGCTCAAAAATTTGGGGGGGCGCATACAAACTGAAAAATATTGAAACCACCCCAGCCCCCCCCAATCAATAGCAGCCTATCAAATGCAGCAATTTGTGCCCGTCAAACGCAGCCACTTGTCCCCCTCATACACAGCCACTTGTGCCCCTCATACACAGCCACTTCTGCCATTCAAATGGAGCCACTTGTGCCCATCATATGCAGCCACTTCTGCCATTCAAATGGAGCCACTTGTGCCCATCATATGCAGCTACTTGTGCCCAGTATATGCAGCCATTTGTGCCCATCAAATGCAGCCAGGCGCGTCCCCCAACTCGGCTGTTACTTCACTAACCAATCCCCGCGCGCGCGGCTGGTCTAGTGGCACTTACCGAGTGACGGGCTTCCTCCTCTTCTGTAGCAGCGGCTGTGGCACCTGTGTCCGCTCGGCTCCTCAGGCTTCTATAGTATGTGTCTATAGTATGCCTGTAAAGGGGGGCATGTTTCCCGTAATTAGAACAGTCTGACAGCAAAATGACATTTCTAAAGGAAAAAAGTCATGTAAAATTACTATCGCTAGCGCCAGCTATAATGAATTGTCGGTCCGGCAATACACATAAAAGTTCATTGATAAAAACGGCATGGAGTTTCCCCACAAGGGAACCCCGAACCAAAATTAAAAAGAAAAAACTGCGTAGGGGTCCCCCTAAATTCCATACCAGGCCCTTCAGGTCTGGTATGGATATTAAGGGGAACCCTGCGCCAAAATTAAAAAAAAGGCGCGGGGTCCCCCCATAAATCCATACCAGACCCTTATCCGAGCACGCAACCTGGCAGGCCGCAGGAAAAGAGGGGGGAACGAGAGAGCGCCCCCCCTCCTTAACCATACCAGGCCACATGCCCTCAACATTGGGAGAGTGCTTTGGGGAGAAGGACCTCATCCCCACAAGCCTTGCCCGGTGGTTGTGGGGGTCTGCGGGCGGGGGGCTTAGCGGAATCTGGAAGCACCCTTTAACAAGGGGACCCCCAGATCCCACCCCCGTGTGAATTGGTAATGGGGTAAAAATGTACCACTACCATTTCACAAAAAAAGTGTCAAAAAGGTTAAATGCATGAGACGGTTTTTGACAAGTCCTTTATTAGTTTCTTCTTCTTTCCGCTTCTTCTTCCATCTTCTTTCTTCTGGTCTTCCTTCGGTGTTAATTTTCTTCTTCCTCCATCTTCTTCTTCTCCATCTTCTTCTTCCTCCGCTCTTCTCGTCCCGCATCTTCCTGCGGCTTCTTCTCCGCTCCGTCCGCATGATCCGCCTCAGTGGGAGTCTTCCGCCGCGTGACGCTTCGGTTCTTCTGACACTTCTTACATAACGAAGGGCGGGGCCACCCGGTGACGCACAGGGACTTCCTGGGACTTTCCTATGGCTTTCCCCGTGTTGTCAGAGGGGGCGGGGACACGCCCCGCCCTCCGTTATATAAGAAGTGTCAGAAGAACCGAAGCGTCACACAGCGGAAGACTCCCACTGAGGCGGATCGTGCGGACGGAGCGGAGAAGAAGCCGGAGGAAGAGCGGAGGAAGAAGAAGATGGAGAAGAAGAAGATGGAGGAAGTAGAAGAACACCGAAGGAAGACCAGAAGAAAGAAGATGGAAGAAGAAGAAGCGGAAAGAAGAAGAAATTAATAAAGGACTTGTCAAAAACTGTTTTGTGTTTTTTAACCTTTTTGACACTTTTTTTGTGAAATGGTAGGGGTACAAATGTACCCCATTACCAATTCACACGGGGGGTGGGATCTGGGGGTCCCCTTGTTAAGGGGGGCTTCCAGATTCCGATAAGCCCCCCGCCCGCAGACCCCCAAAGCCATCAGGCAAGGGTTGTGGGGATGAGGCCCTTCTCCCCATCAACATGGGGACAAGGTGCTTTGGGGGGCTACCCCAAAGCACCCTCCCAATGTTGAGGGCATGTGGCCTGGTATGGTTCAGGAGGGGGGGGCGCTCTCTCGTCCCCCCTCTTTTCCTGTGGCCTGCCAGGTTGCGTGCTCGGATAAGGGTCTGGAATGGATTTTTGGGGGGCCCCCACACCATTTTTTTTTAAATTTTGGTTCGGGGTTCCCCTGTGGGGAAATTCCATGCCGTTTTTAGCAATAAACTTTTATGTGTATTGCCGGACCGACAATTCATTATAGCCGGCGCTAGCGATAGTAGTTTTACATGACTTTTTTTCCTTTAGAAATGTCATTTTGCTGTCAGACTGTTCCAAACACGGGAAACATGCGCCACTTTAAAGGCATACTATAGACACCCCCCAGCTACGAAATTTAAAGGAATATTACACTTTTATTGTTTCAATTTAAGCATTATTAAAATCACTGCTCCTGAAAAAACGTCAGTTTTTAAAACTTTTTTTTGCATTGATACATGTCCCCAGTGGCAGGACCCAGGTCCCCAAACACTTCTTATGACAATAACTTGCATATAAGCCTTTAAAATGAGCACTTTTGATTATTCATGTTCGTGTCCCATAGACTTTAACGGTGTTCGCACTAATTTTTTGCCTGTTCGCATGTTCTGGATGCGAACCAAACCGGGGGGTGTTCGGCTCATCCCTAGCCATGAGGTGCCATGTTGAACTTCCAGTGACCAGAATGAGAAAGTAAGAGCGATAACACCAAATTTAACACACAGTCAGCTTGCTATCAGAATCCGTTTCACCTGGACAGAAAGGGTCTGGGGTAAGAAAGAAGAGTGAGGATGATTGATACAAAGAGTAGAGCAGTCAGAGAAGCCATATACAAGTGTTTTTAACCCCTGAAATGCCGTGCAAGCTGTTTTGGGAGGGGGAACCAGATTTGATAGCAATAGTCAGCTTGCTATCAAAATCCGCTTCCCCTGGACAGAAAGGGTCTGGGGTAAGAAATAAGAGTGGGGATGATTTATACAAAGAGTAGAACAGTCAGAGAAGCCATATGCAAGTTTTTTTAACCCTTGAAATGCTGTGGAAGCTATATTGGGAGGGGGAACCAGATTTGGTACACCCCCCAAGTAACCATCTACCACAATGAGGCATAATAGAGGGGGGCCAATTATAGCTCCCTATGCCAAATAGAATCTTTTTTTGCACATGGTGACCTCACGTGATCGCGCTGTGACCGGCACGGCCCTAACCCAAAGTTCAGTGTGCTTTCAACAATAATGTCTAAGACCCCTTTTCACACTGGGGCGTCGGGGCCGTCGGCGGTAAAGTGCTGCTTTACCGTTGTTTTTGCGGGGGTTTTCGGGCACTAGCGGGGCGGTTTTAACCCCCGCTAGCGGCCGAAAAAGGGGTAAAACAACCCGCGGTTTAACCCAGGGGTTCTGCAGCGGTGCCCATCCAATGGGCAGGAGTGGTGTATACAGCGCTCCTTCACCACTCCAAAGATGCTGCTTGCAGGACGTTTTTTTTTACTGTCCTGCCAGCGCATCGCCTCGGTATCAAAGCCCTCCAGCTTTCACACTTAAGAGACAGGAGAGACGCTTTACAGGCACTATTCTGTAGCGCCTGTAAAGCACCTCAGTGTGAAAGGGGTCTTAATACAGCTGTACACAGCACAATGTGACAGTAAAGGAGGCGTGGCCAGCCAGGGGGAGGGACGCACATACTATAATCCGCCCTGTCATAGCAGATCAATGGAAGACAGAGGAGGGGGGAACACAGACACCAGAACACACCCGGGGGGAGGCATAGCCAAGCCGTATAGAGACATGGAAAGAAAAAACAGCAAGGCTGGAACCCGAAAAGCGCACACACAGCCATAACAAAAAGCCGTGCAAGACAGACCAAAGCATGAACAAATTCGAGGACATCCGACATACTGGGCCAGACATAAAGAATGGCTAATACCCCAAGAAAAAACAGAAAAATGCCGGCCCACATATAGGGGCTCAGGTAGTGAGATCCGGTTATCACAGTCGGCTCAAAGAAGAATACTTTTCTCAGTCAGTAGTTTGCATTATACAGTGTATATGCCTATTGTTATCGTCCATGATGTATACATACACATATTAGCGATTTGCTATATTGAAATAACAAATTTATACATTGTATATGTAGTAATAGTACTGATCATAGGACAGACACAGACAGGCAACAAGAACAGTATAAAGGTTAAATGTAGGAAAAAGAGCAGACAAGGGACAGACAGGAAACGCATGCGCATAAATAATGCACATATACATATAGGAAATAGCAAACACAGACATTGACCCCCAAAGTCCTTTTAACCGGTTCCCGACCGGCTCACGCAGATAAACTGCGGCAGAATGGCTCTCCAGGGCGAAATCCCGTACGGGTACGTCCTTCCCTTTAGTGGCTACCAGTAGCTGGCACCATCGCCGCCGGCCACGCGCGATCACATGCACGAGAGCCAGCACGGGGATTTGTGTGTGTGTGTAAACACACAAATCCCTGTTCTGTCAGGGCAGAGGAGACATATCGTTTGTTCCTACTAAGTAGGAACAATGATATGTCTCCTCCCCTAGTCAGTCCTATCCCCATACAGTTAGAACACATCCAGGGAACACACATTTAACCCCTTGATCACCCCCTAGTGTTAACTCCTTCCCTACCAGTGACATTTACACAGTAATCAGTGCATATTTATAGCACTGATCGCTGTATAAATGTCAATGGTCCCAAAAATGTGTCAAAAGTGTTCCAATCTGTCCGTCACAATACCGCTAAAAATCGCAGATCAACGCCATGACTAGTACACACATATCCCGGTTCTCTCAGGGAAGGGGAGACAAATTGTGTGTTCATACTAAGCATGAACACCGATCCCTCTCCTCCCCTAGTCAAGTCCCATCCCCCCACAGTTAGAACACACCTAGGGAACACAGTTAACCCCTTGATCGCCCCCTAGTGTTAAATCCTTCCCTGCCAGTGACATGTATACAGTAATCAGTGCACTTTCATAGCACTGATCGCTGTATTAATGTCACTGGTCCCAAAAATGTGTCAAAAGTGTCCGATTTGTCTGCTGCAATATTGCAGTCCTGATTAAAAATCGCTAATTGCTAATTAATTAAAAATAAAAATGCCATAAATCTAACCCCTATTTTGTAGACGCTATAACTTTTGCGCAAACCAATCAATATACGCTTATTGCGATCTTCTTTTACCAAAAATATGTTGAAGAATACATATCACCCTAAACTAAGGAAAACATATTTATTTATTTTTTAAATTGGGATATTTATTATAGCAAAATAGTAAAAAAAAAATCTATATTTTTTTTTTCAAAATTATCGCTCTCCTTTGTTTATAGTGCAAAAAATAAAAACTGCAGAGGTGATCAAAAACCACCAAAAGAAAGCTCTATTTGTGGGGAAAAAAATGTTAATTTTGTTTGGGTACAGGATCGCACGACCGTGCAATTGTCAGTTACAGCACTGCGTCGCTTTATCGCAAAAAATGGCCTGGTCATTAAGGGGGCAAATCCTTCCGGTCCTGAAGTGGTTAAATAGACCCCACAGTGACAGGAAGTCCAATATCTGAGTTGTCACAGGAGCAGGAAGTGAGTGGAAATCTTTCACACACTAAACCTGTTTAGTGAGAGGTGTATTATATGGATTTTCTCCTCACTTTAGCAAGCTCTCCTCATAAAGCAGTATTAACCACTTGCCAACCGGGCACTTACACCCCCTTCCTGCCCAGGCCATTTTTCAGCTTTCAGCGCTGTCGCACTGTGAATGACAAATGCGCAGTCATGCTACACTGTACCCAAACACATTTCTTTATCATTTTCTTCACACCAATAGAGCTTTCTTTTGGTGGTATTTAATCACTGCTGGGGTTTTTTAATTTTTACCAAAAAAAAGACCAAAAAAAAAAAAACTATCTTTTTTTTACTTGGTTAAAAAATTTACTGACAGAAACAAAGTAATTTTTCTCCTTCACTGATGTGCGCTGATGAGGCAGCACTGATAGGCTGAACTGGTGGGCATTGATGAGGTGGCACTTATGGGCATACCTCCCAACTTTTGAACTTCAGAATGAGGGACACTTGAGGAAGGAAGTAACCTTGCATAGCGCGCTGCGGCAAATGTGGGCGTGGTCAAACTTTTGATAGTGGGAGGAGCTTAATGGGCATCATTAAACAAAACTTGGGCTTCCTTGTATCTATAAAATATGCTTTTATTATTGTTGCACAAGCAAGAGTCTCATGGATACATACATATCCCAGCACATTCATTTAAAAAAAAGGATAAAAGAATGCAGTGTTTGGAGTGCATTACGTACAAAGTGCAGGGTTGTAGGATGAGCTATATACAGAGTGCAGGGTTCTGGCATGAGCTATATACAGAGGGCAGGGTTGTAGGATGAGCTATGTACAGAGTGCAGGGTTCTGGCATGAGCTATGTACAGAGTGCAGGGTTCTGGCATGAGCTATGTACAGAGTGCAGGGTTCTGGTATGAGCTGTGTACAGAGTGCAGGGTTCTGGCATGAGCTGTGTACAGAGTGCAGGATTCTGGCATGAGCTGCGTTCAGAGTGCAGGGTTCTGGCGTGAGCTGCGTTCAGAGTGCAGGGTTCTGGCGTGAGCTGCGTTCAGAGTGCAGGGTTCTGGCGTGAGCTGCGTTCAGAGTGCAGGGTTCTGGGGTGAGCTGCATTCAGAGTGCAGGGTTCTGGGGTGAGCTGCATTCAGAGTGCAGGGTTCTGGGGTGATCTGCATTCAGAGTGCAGGGTTCTGGGGTGAGCTGCATTCAGAGTGCAGGGTTCTGGGGTGAGCTGCATTCAGAGTGCAGGGTTCTGGGGTGAGCTGCATTCAGAGTGCAGGGTTCTGGGGTGAGCTGCATTCAGAGTGCAGGGTTCTGGGGTGAGCTGCATTCAGAGTGCAGGGTTCTGGGGTGAGCTGCATTCAGAGTGCAGGGTTCTGGGGTGAGCTGCATTCAGAGTGCAGGGTTCTGGGGTGAGCTGCATTCAGAGTGCAGGGTTCTGGAGTGAGCTGCATGCAGAGTGCAGGGTTCTGGGTTGAGCTATGTACAGAGTGCAGGGTTCTGGGTTGAGCTATGTACAGAGAGCATGGTTCTGGGGTGAGCTATGTACAGAGTGCAGGGATCTGTGATGAGCTGTGTACAGAGTGCAGGGTTCTGGCATGAGCTGTGTACAGAGTGCAGGGTTCTGGCATGAGCTGTGTACAGAGTGCAGGGTTCTGGCATGAGCTGTGTACAGATTGCAGGGTTCTGGCATGAGCTGTGTACAGAGTGCAGGGTTCTGGCATGAGCTGTGTACAGAGTGCAGGGTTCTGGCATGAGCTGTGTACAGAGTGCAGGGTTCTGGCGTGAGCTGCATTCAGAGTGCAGGGTTCTGGTGTGAGCTGCATTCAGAGTGCAGGGTTCTGGCGTGAGCTGCATTCAGAGTGCAGGGTTCTGGCGTGAGCTGCATTCAGAGTGCAGGGTTCTGGCGTGAGCTGCATTCAGAGTGCAGGGTTCTGGGGTGAGCTGCATTCAGAGTGCAGGGTTCTGGGGTGAGCTGCATTCAGAGTGCAGGGTTCTGGGGTGAGCTGCATTCAGAGTGCAGGGTTCTGGGGTGAGCTGCATTCAGAGTGCAGGGTTCTGAGGTGAGCTGCATTCAGAGTGCAGGGTTTTGGGGTGAGCTGCATTCAGAGTGCAGGGTTCTGGGGTGAGCTGCATTCAGAGTGCAGGGTTCTGGGGTGAGCTGCGTTCAGAATGCAGGGTTCTGGGGTGAGCTGCATTCAGAGTGCAGGGTTCTGGAGTGAGCTGCATTCAGAGTGCAGGGTTCTGGGGTGAGCTGCATTCAGAGTGCAGGGTTCTGGGGTGAGCTGCATTCATTGTGCAGGGTTCTGGAGTGAGCTGCATGCAGAGTGCAGGGTTCTGGGTTGAGCTATGTACAGAGTGCAGGGTTCTGGGTTGAGCTATGTACAGAGAGCATGGTTCTGGGGTGAGCTATGTACAGAGTGCAGGGATCTGTGATGAGCTATGTACAGGGTGCAGGGTTCTGAGATGAGATTTATACAGGGTGCAGGGTTCTGGGATGAGCTATATACAGGGTGCGGGGTTCTGAGACGAGCTATATACAGGGCACAGGGTACTGGATGAGCTGTATACAGGGTGCAGCAGAGGCGTAATTAGAACCTTCAGGGGCCCTGGTGCAAGAAACCATGAAGGGCCCCCCCGACCTCCAGCATGGGCCATTCCCTTCGAGCCCAGAGCCCTTCCCACTGATCCCATCACCCTTCATGGTCCCACAGCAGATTGGGCCCGGCCATGGGGGCAGAAGGCCAGGGCCTAGTTGCAAGTGCAACCTTTGCTGGTAGTTCCGCCAGTGGTGTCAGTGTGGACTGTGAATGGTGTCAGTCAGTAGGGCAGTGGACATGGTCAGTAGAGCAGTGGAAGTGGTCAGTATGGCAGAGAAAGTGGTCAGTAAGGTAGTGGACATGGTCAGTAGGGCAGTGGACGTGGTCAGTAGAGCAGTGGACGTGGTTAGTAGGGCAGTAGACATAATCAGTAGGGCAGTGAACAGGATCAGTAGTTTTTTTTTATTGTTGTTATTTTATTTTTGTTATTATTTTTTACCATTATATTTTATCCATTTTATTTTTTAGAGTTTTTTTACAGTTTTTGATGGGAGTTGGTGGCAGTGGAGGGCAGTATGATGGGAGGGGGTGTCAGTGGAGGGCAGTATGATGGGAGGGGTGGCAGTGGAAGGCAGTATGTTGGGGGCGGAGGCAGTGGAAGGCATTATGATGGGAGGGGAGGCAGTGGAGGGCAGTATGATGGGGTGGAGGGCAGTATGATGGGGTGGAGGGCAGTATGATGGGAGAGGAGGTAGTGGAGGGCAGTATGATGGGAGGAGGCGGTAGTGGAGGGCAGTTTAATAGGAGGGGGGGTTAGTGCAGGGCAGTATGATGGGAGGGATGGTAGTGGAGGGCAATATAATGGGAGGGGGTTTAGTGGAGGGCAGTATTATGGGAGGGGTGGTAGTGGAGGGCAGTATGATGGGAGGGGGGTTAGTGGAGGGCAGTATAATAGGAGGGATGGCAGTGGAGGGCAGTATAATTGGAGGGGGGCAGTATGATGGGTGGGGGTGGCAGTGAAAGGCAGTATAATGGGGGGGTTAGTGGAGGGCAGTATAATAGGAGGGGTGGCAGTGGAGGGCAGTATAATAGGAGGGGGGGCAGTGGAGGGCAGTATAATAGGAGGGGGGGCAGTATGATGGGATTGGGGCAGTATGATGGGAGAGGTGGTAGTAGAGGGCAGTATATGGGGGGGTAGTGGAGGGCAGTAAAATGGGAGGGGGGCAGTATAATGGGGGGGGGGGGTAGTGGAGGGCAGTATGGGGGGACTGTACAGCATGACTGGAGAGGGGCAGTGTATGGGAGGGAGCAGAGTTACCATGAGTGTACTCAGAGTCAGGGCAGTGCAGGGAGCATTTCTCCTACCTTTATTCCAGCGCAGGAACAGCCTTCGGGGAAGACCCGGAGTCAGGGGCGGAGCTTAGGCGCAAAGAGGACTCCTCCTTTGGCTAAATGCTGGGGCTCCACTCAGGGAAGACCCGGAGTTGGGGGCGGAGTCGGGGGCGGAGTCAGGGGCGGAGCTTAGGCGCGAAAAGGACTCCTCCTTTGGCTAAATGCTGGGGCTCCACTCAGGGAAGACCCGGAGTCGGGGGCGGAGTTAGGGGCGGAGCCGGGGGCGGAGCTTAGGCGCGAAGAGGACTCCTCCTTTGGCTAAATGCTGGGGCTCCACTCTCCTCCTTGTCGTGACGTCACTGGTTGTTAGACGCCAGGCGGGCCATGCCTAGCAACCAGTTGTTTTGGCAGTGAGCCAGGCAGCGTCTGGGGGTGAAATGAAGCGGTCGCGGCCAAAACTAGTACAGCAGGCAGTGAGGGACAGCGGCAATGCGGCAATTTTTAGGGGGGCATCAGATCGGCCAGTGGGGCAATTCCGGGACATTGTATTGTCCCGGAATGAAGCTGCCCGGGACGCGGGACAGACCTCCCACAGCGGGACTTTCACGGGCAATCCGGGACGGTTGGGAGGTATGCTTATGGGCACTGTTGAGGCGGCACTGAGGAGGCACTAATATGCCGCACTGATGAGCACTGATAGGTGGCACTGATAGGCGGCATTGATTGGCGACACTGATGGGCATTGATTGACAGGAGTGATTGGCATTGATGGGCAGCACTGATAGCCAGCACTGACTGGCATCACTAATGGACACTAATTGCTGTCACTGGTGGGCAATGGTGGGCACTGATTGGTGACACTGTTGGCACTATATTGTAATCGGGGCACTGATGATCAGTGCCCTGATTACATGTGTAGATGTCCCCCTCCGTGGAGATGCCGCTGATCAGCTCTCCTCGCCACACACTCTGTCAGTGTGGGGCGAGGAGCGCCGATTACCGGCATCTCCATGTTTACATGTGACCAGCTATGATTGGACACAGCCGATCACATAGTTAAAGAGCCGCAGACGTGGCTCTTTACAGAGATCGTGTCCTGCCATGTCCTAGCAACTGTCAGAAACCATGACAGATGTCAGACTGAGACAGAAGTTAAATCACACTTGTTTAATAATAGTAGTCGAAACATAGCCAGAGTTCAGGAACGGATAGTCAGACAAGCCAAAACGTCAGGGAGCCGGAGATGATCTGGAGCCAGAAGGAATGTCAGCCAAGCAAGTCTTTACCAGGAACACAGGAGAGCATCTCTAGAGATGTGACTAAGGCGAAGGCAGAGATCATCTGGACTGGACGGCTTAAGTAGGCAGGACTGACGAACAGGATATCATCAGCAGGTGAGTCACTGTGGAGAGATAGGAGCTGGCAATTAGCTGACTGCTGAGCGGCCAGCTCAGAGAAGGAAGGGCTGAACCCAGCCCTGACAGCAATGCATGCCGTCGCAGGCGTGCAAGAGCGGCTGTTCTGGGACTCCGTCATATGCATGACTGCCGCATACTGCGTGACTGTGCCCATGGCACCCATGGACTCTATGTCTGCCGGTGTCTCTCGATCGTGGCATGGAGAGGCAGAATGGGGAGATACCTATGTAAACAAGGCATTTCCCTGTTCTGACTAGTGACATGACAGGGACCTACTGTTCCCCGTCATCGGAAGCAGTGATTTCTGTCATGTTGTAGTGAGCCCATCCCCCCACAGTTAGAATCACTCCCTAGGACACACTTAACCCCTTGATCGCCCCCTAGTGTTTAACCCCTTCGCTGCCAGTGTAATTTACACAGTAATCAGTGCATTTTTATAGCACTGATCGCTGTATAAATGACAATAGTCCCAAAATGGTGGCAAAAGTGTCCGTTATGTCGCAGTCACGATAAAAATTGCAGATCGCCGCCATTACTAATAAATAAAAATTAATAATAAAAATGCCATAAAACTATCCACTATTTTGTAGACATTATAACTTTTGCACAAACCAATCAATATACGCTTACTGTGTTTTTTTTTTTTTTTTTTTTACCAAAAATATGTATAAGAATACATATCGGCCTAAACTGAGGAAAAAATGTATTTTTTTTATATTTTTTTGGGTATTTATTATAGCAAAAAGTAAAAAATATTGCTTTGTTTTTCAAAATTGTTGCTCTTTTTTTGTTTATAGCGAAAAAACTAAAAACTGCAGAGGTGATCAAATGCCATCAAAAGAAAGCTCTATTTGTGGGGGAAAAGGACGCCAATTTTGTTTTGGTATAACGTCGCACGACGGCGCAATTCTCAGTTAAAGCGACGCAGTGCCATATCGCAAAAAAGTGCTCTGGTCAGGAAGGGGGTAAAACTGAACTCTGGGCACAAATTTTAAATTCAATATATATGGCCACAGGGAATAGAAATGTACTTTGTGTGTAAAAGATTTTGCAAACCCAGCTATTACCTTGCAAAAAGAGCACTGACATCATCACTGTGCTACCCTGTTTCCCCGAAAATAAGACCTAGCATGATTGTCAGTGATGGCTGCAATATAAGCCCTACCCCCCAAATAAGCCCTACCCTGTTTCCCCGAAAATAAGCCCTACCCTGAAAATAAGAACTACAAGGACTTTAACTAGGGCTTATATTGCAGCCATCACCGACAATCATGCTAGGTCTTATTTTTGGGGAAACAGGGTATACACAGCCTGTATAGAGAGTAGAGCTGTGGGAGGGGCTCTGCAGAAAATTACAGGAGGGGCGGAGACAAGACCAGTTACCCTGTACAAGGGAAGAGGGCAGCAGTGAGAGGTCTTTATTACAGGAAGGCTCACACTGGATTACTGCACAGATCTGGAAGAAATACACAAAGTGCACTGAGATTTAGGGTTCTTTCACAGAAAAATGTACTACACTGAAAATGCATGTCCAGTACTGAGCATTTGCATGTATTTGCATCACATTTAGATGTGTTGACCTGCATTTGGTGTTCATCCATTGACGGGCATTTTGTGGTTTTATTTCCTTTTACATTATTCAGTTCCCTAGAAGGGTCAAAATAAAGTTTTTTTTTGTATTTCAGTTGTGTTGATGTGTTTTTGTGCATTGTGTGAAAGTGGTTGTAAACCTCCCTTTGCAAGTTGTACCTATAGGTGAGCCTAGAATAAGGCTTATCTATAGATACTGTAAATAAATGTGCGCCGTTCAGGAGATATTTACTGTATACTGCTCCGATGTCATATGCGCTGTAAAGAAATAAGCCCCCCCTGTGCCAATTCTTCAGGAGTGAGTGCCATGATCGGTGGCTATCGCGCGCATGCATGGGAGTGACGTCATGCGGCTTCAGCCAGTCACAGAGCTGGAATCTGCATCCCCGGAGGGAAGAGGGGTGAAGATGGAAGCGGCCTGCAACGGGGACGGCGCAGGCTTCGTTTGCAGGTAAGTGGCACATAATGGGCTAGTATGCTATGCATACTAACCCATTATGCTTTTTACTTTGCAGGGAACAAGAAAGCTAGTAAAACCCATCAGTACTTCCTCTTTCACCCGGTCCGCACACTAAACACTCTTGGCGCACGGCTGTATGGTTTCTGCTACAAAACGCTGATTTGACTCCACTAACCAGTGGTGTCGCTAGGGGGTGGCTTTTGGGGCTATAGCCCGAATCTGGGGCCCATAGCCCCGAGTCTCTGTAGGGGTCCTCAAGGGGAGGCTCTCTGGGGACCCTGATGTCAGTGGGGGGCTCTCTGGGGACCCTGATGTAAGTTGGGGGGCTCCCTGGGGACCCTGATACAAGGGGGAGGCTCTCTGGGGACCCTGATGTAAGTGGGGGGCACTCTGGGGATATATACACACGTATATATTACTGTATATACATGTGTATGCCCGCCCAAACGTATGACTCTCTTTACTATGCTGCTATGGGCTCTAGCCCCAGATCTTTTGTAGACCTAGCAACGCCCCTGCCACTAACTATTAGGAAATCAAACAAATGTTCTTAAAAACTAACATTTTAGAAAAAAAATCTACTAGTGTGTGACCAGTGTTAGTATGCTTATCTGATACCTGAGCGACCGAAGATGTAGCTGCAAATCACTGTAGTAGTCTGACCTTCCAAGCCCTGAGCAGCTTTCCTTCTGTATAGTAAAAGCACAAAGGGGTCACTTACTCAGAACTGTTGCCATTCACAGAACGCCTTGTATTTTTTAAATGAATACAAAGCATTCTCTAGAGGAGGTGAGGAGATGTTGGCACAATCTCCACCTCATCCAATCAGAACCTTGTGACTACAGTGTTTTGCAGCTCTCACAGCAATCGGTCATGTATGAGATATACATACATTCAAGCTGGACCAATGTACCTATGCCAGGGGTGCCCAACCTTCCAAGGAGCGAGGGCCACTTTAGTGACTTGGTAATCGATCGCGGGCAGATGACAGGTCTATGTCCACTCCACATATACAGAGCAGACAAGGACACAACCCGTTCTACTCTATGGGCCCTCTGATCCGCCCAGACAGAAGAGGACGGAACACCTTCTGTTTTCTTAAGTGGATCAGATTGGAGATAGGCGGGTGTAAATGGACACAAGTGTATTTACATCTTCCGCTCTATAGAGGTGAATGGAGGGTCTGATTGGGTCCACCTAAAAAAACAGACAGACGGACCCAATTGGACCGATCGTGTGAAAGTGGCCTAAGGCTGCTTTCACACTGATGCACTGCGGTACCTGCACCTCAACTGACCTCAATCGTTACTTCTTCCTCAGGATTCATGCAGGTATCGCTGGCTGCTGCTGTCCCCCAGGTGGGTATGACTGGTGGCTGCTGCTGGTTGTCCTCCAGGGCGGGTCCTGTTGGCGGGTCCTGTTGGTGGGTTCCGTTGGCGGGTCCTGCTGCCTGGTTCCCGATGCACCATCACTTAGCATCAGTGTGAAGAATGGACTTGGAGGAAGCATGCGGCTGCAGTAGAGAGCAGAGCCGAGGCTTCCTGTATCTCTCCTGTCAGAGACGGAGTACATTTGGTATCACTTCACCTGTGACAGAAGCCGGCGATATACAGGAAGCATTGGCTCTGCTTTCCCTAGTGCCAGCTCTGTTCTTTACACTGATGCTCGGGGATGGCAGGTCGGGAACCCGTGATCTGGGCTTGCCAACCCGCCATCCCGGAGCAGGAGGTGGTGGGCCACAGAGGGCACCGCGGGCCGCATGTGGATGGGCACCCCTGATCTAAGCAATGAAAATCATACCTGGAGTTCAGCTTAAACCACTTCAGGTTTGAACACTTTCAGCCCCTTCCTGCCCAGGCCAATTTTCAGCTTTTAGCGCTGTCACACTTTGAATAACATTTGCGCGTTCATACAACACTGTACCCATATGACCTTTTTATACAGAGCTTTCTTTTGGTGGCATTTAATCACCACTGGGTTATTTATGTTGCTATGTGATAGAGAATAGTAACATTGTTTCATCTTATGTGTTTTCTCTATTCTGCTCACATCAGGGATATTACAGGTCAGTTTAAACGTTTTTTATATATAATTGCACACATTGTATGTGATCATTGAACATACTTCTTATATTGTTGTTTTCTTTTTTTTTCTGATGGCTTCCGATTCAGTTTTTGGCATACAACTATAGGCTGTGTTATCTTCATTATGTATTGGGTGAGTAATTATATATTTCTTCTATTTTGTATTGCTGTATTCATAATTCTCAGCAGGAGGCTGTTGCTGGAGGGGAAGCTGTACCAGAGGACCTGCAGTGCCAGGATCTCCCTGCTTCTCCTTCATTCTGATGATTAGTGGGAGGATCCTGGTGTGTAGAAGCCTCTGCTTGATCTTGTGATCATATTGTTCAGCAGAGGAGGTGAATGGAAACATAGGGGTTGATTTACTAAAGCAAATCCACTTTGCACTGCAATTGCACTTGGAAGTGCAATCTCTGAAGATCTGAAATGAGGGGAAGCTCTGCTGATTTTATCATCCAATCATGTGCAAGCAAAAATGCTGTTTTTTATTTTCCTTGCATGTCCCCCTCAGATCTACAGCGACTGCACTTCCAGTGCATTTGTAGTGCAAAGTGGATTTGCCTTTAGTAAATAAACTCCATAGAGCTGCTCCTGTTTGCACACAAACCAAAACACAACTGACTGCATAGATCATTTACTTACTGAATAAGATTAGAAAAGCTGTACCAGCTGTGGGAAATCTAAAGTGTTTGTAAACGATCACCTTGTAAAATATTCCATTCAAGTTAAAATAAAAATGAAAGGCAAAATTTATTTTTTGTATAGATATTAAAACAATATATATAAATACACTTTTTTTATTTTTTATAAATGATCACATTCCCTCGTCCTCAGCTACATAAGAGCTGGGGGAGGAGAGGCAGCAGTACACTGAGCTTCCCAGTGAATGGCTGTGCAGGGGAGGGGGGGTTTCAGTACAATCTGATCATTGGAGGAGAGCACACTGAGTTTCCAGCATAGCTAGAGAACTGACCACAGTGTGCTCTCCTGCTTAGTGTAGTCAGTTTTTAATAAGAAAACAGAGGGACTGGTAGGAACACCAGGGATTTCACACAAAGGAAGCAATACAAAGAGAAAAGGAGACTTTCCCATACAAGTACATGGTACAGCAGGCACAGATCAGGAATATGAAGTGTTGGGGTAATAAATGCTTTAATGTTGATTCTCTGGTTAAAAACAACCCCTCCCCTGCAAAAACAATGTACACCAAGGGTCTTCTGACCAGATGTGATGACATCATGAGTCCTTCCTCTTCTCTGGTGGGCAGTTATTACAGCTGAACCTAAATGGCCTTAATGTAATGACATGGGAGCAGTAGTATAGTGAGCAGTGTTGTCAACCCCCGGAAGTGAAATTTACTGACAGGATACCACAATTTACAAAATGTACAAACTGCACCAAATTTTTATTGGCAAAAATCATGAAATTTACTAACACTGCAAAAAAAGTTCCTAAAATTACTGTTTTCAATGCTAAACAGTGCAAATATCAATCTTTAAATTATAAACGTGTAGCTAGTGTTATTAGCAATGTGCTTAAGTTAAACAGTCAAAAAACATATTTCTCCATATACTTGAAGGTCGGGTTAATATAACCCAGCTGGCACAGTGATCCCCCATACATTAGAGCAGTGTTTCTCAACTCCAGTCCTCAAGGCGCACCAACAGGTCATGTTTTCAGGATTTCCATTATTATGCACAAGTGATTTGATCAGTTTCATTGCCTTAGTAATTACCACAGCCATTTCATCTGAGGGAAATCCTGAAAACATGACCTGTTGGTGCGCCTTGAGGACTGGAGTTGAGAAACACTGCATTAGAGTGTGCAGGATTACCGCTTACAGTGCAAAGGAACTCTGACATAAAGGGGAACCCTGCAGATCATGATCTAAGGGGGAACTCTGATGTAAGGGGTGCTCTGGTGACCAGAGACCACCTTATATCAGAATCCACTGCGTTCCCCTTTACATCAGGGTCTGCAGAGTTCCCCCTTGCACTGTAAGAGGGAATCATGCAGACTGATTTAAAGGGGAATGAGGGGAACTCTGATGTGGGGGGACTCTGGTGACCACCTTCTGCAGAGTGAACACACTAAGTGGGGGTTCCCTGCTGTAAGGGGGAACTTTTTATATCAGTGCCCCTTTACATTATGGTACTCTCTCCCTCCTTACTTGGCCCCCCTCAGACTGGCCTGGCAGCGTTGTCACTGACCTCCTCTCAGGTGCACCATGCAGGGCTCAGTCAGAAGGCTCCAGCTTGGTGGCTCATACACATCTGACTTCTCAAACAACCCCCATCTCTGTGGCACTCCCACTCTTGACTCCCCTCCAGAACCCCTCAGATTGCAGACATGATATAAGACAAGAGATGGTCAGAGATTGAGGACATGGTACAGCAGGTGGTCAGAGGCTGTGGACAGCCATATTTTTTACGGGCAGGCCAAAAATGGGCTGAAATTTACAGGCTGCACATAAATTAACGGGCGGTTGGAAACACTGCCCCATACAGTAGTGTCTTTCTCTGCGCCCCTTTATTCCATGATCCCCCACTGCAGTGTCCTGCTGTGCCCCCAACAGTAGTGTCCTAATCTGCCCCCCTTCACCCTCCACACATCAGTGTCCTCCTCTGCCACCCTTTACATCATCAACCCACAGCAGAGTCCTCTCCCTTACCACCCTCATTTACCCCCCCAGCACTGTTCTCTGCCCCCTTTCACATCACCCCCCACAGCAGTGTCCTCCTCTCCCCTTCATATTACCCCCCCACATTAGTGTCCTCCTCTGCCTCCCTTCATCCCCCACAGCAGTGTCCTGCTCCCCTTCATATTACCCCATATTACCCAACAGCAGTGTCCTCCTCTGCTCCCCTTCATATTACCCCCTCACATCAGTGTCCACTTCTTCCTCCCTTCACTCCACTCACAGTAGTGTCCTCTTCCCCCTTTATCAGTATCCTCCTCTGTGCCCCTTCACCCTCCCCTACAGTAGTGTCCTCCTCTGTTCCCCTTCATATTACCTCTCCCCATCAGTGTCCTCATGTGCCCCTTTCACCTCTCCAGTCTCCACATCAGTGTCCTCCTCTGCCCCCTTCACCCATTATGTCACTGCGCATGCACCTGCCCAGCTGAAAAGCTGTCCCGAGCCCGACAGGCTTTGGAGTAGTTCATGCGCAGTTGCACTGTCGGCCCGCAGCCATCTTTTTTTACGGCATTTATGAGCAGCCCGTAAAATGGGCAGTTGGCAGCGCTGATAGTGAGCACAGGCTGCCATTATAAAGTCCCCTCGTGAATGTGTCCATGACAGCCCGGGGCTCAAAGTAAGTGGGTTAGATGAGAGCCACCAGAAGACTGTTGAAGTCTCATGGTGTGCATTCACACTGCAACCCCATTCATTACTAGCTCATTATAAACCCACTTTACAGGAGGCTAATTAACCCTTCAAGACCAGGCCTTTTGTGACGCTTTCTTGTTTACATGTAAAAATCTGTATTTTATTAGAAAATTACTTAGAACTCCCAAACATTATATACCTTTTTTTTTTAAAGCAGAGGCCATAGAGAATAAAATGGTGGGTGTTGCAATTTTTTTATGTCTCTCAAGATTTGCGCAGTAGTTTTTCACTTTTTTTTTTTTTTTTTAAATATGCTTTAATGAATTTGAAAAGCACAAAAACACAACCTAATACCCAATTGTTTGGCAAAATATAAAAGATGATGTTATGCCGAGTAAATAGAAACCAAACGTGTTACGTTTTAAAATGTGCGCACACCCGTGCAACAGTGACAAACTATGTACATTTTATTATCCATACCTTTTAACCACTTGCCGACCGCCTAACGCCGATATACGTCGGCAGAATGGCACGGGCAGGCAGAATCACGTACCCGTACGTGATCTGCCTCCCGTGGGCGGGGGGTCCAATCGGACCCCCCCCCGGTGCCAGCGGCGGTCGGCATTTCACTGGGAGCATTGGGAGGCGAGGGGGAGACCATCAGATCGTGGCCCCCCCCTCACGATTGCTCCCAGCCAATGGGAATCCTCCTCTGCCTGTGTGTAGTTTCACACAGGCAGAGGATGTGATGTCATCTCTCCTCGGCTTTGGCAGTTTCCGTTCCAGCGCCGAGGAGAGAAGACATGTGAGTGCACGACACACACACACAGTAGAACATGCCAGGCACACTAAACACCCCCGATCCCCCCCGATCGCCCCCCGATCACCCCCCCAATCACCCCCCCCCCTGTCACAAACTGACACCAAGCAGTATTTTTTTTTTTTTTCTGATTATTGCATAGTGTCAGTTTGTGACAGTTACAGTCTTAGGGCAGTGAGTGTTACCCCCCTTTAGGTCTAGGGTACCCCCCTAACCCCCCAATAAAGTTTTAACCCCTTGATCACCCCCTGTCACCAGTGTCACTAAGCGATCATTTTTCTGATCGCTGTATTAGTGTCGCTGGTGACGCTAGTTAGTGAGGTAAATATTTAGGTTCGCCGTCAGCGTTTTATAGCGTCAGGGACCCCCATATACTACCTAATAAATGTTTTAACCCCTTGATTGCCCTCTAGTTAACCCTTTCACCACTGATCACTGTATAACTGTTACGGGTGACGCTGGTTAGTTTGTTTATTTTTTATAGTGTCAGGGCACCCGCCGTTTATTACCGAATAAAGGTTTAGCCCCCTGATCGCCCGGCGGTGATATGCGTCGCCCCAGGCAGCGTCAGATTAGTGCCAGTACCGCTAACACCCACGCACGCAGCATACGCCTCCCTTAGTGGTATAGTATCTGTACGGATCAATATCTGATCAGATCTATACTAGCGTCCCCAGCAGTTTAGGGTTCCCAAAAACGCAGTGTTAGCGGGATCAGCCCAGATACCTGCTAGCACCTGCGTTTTGCCCCTCCGTCCGGCCCAGCCCAGCCCACCCAAGTGCAGTATCGATCGATCACTGTCACTTAGAAAACACTAAACGCATAACTGCAGCGTTCGCAGAGTCAGGCCTGATCCCTGCGATCGCTAACAGTTTTTTTGTAGCGTTTTGGTGAACTGGCAAGCACCAGCGGCCTAGTACACCCCGGTCATAGTCAAACCAGCACTGCAGTAACACTTGGTGACGTGGCGAGTCCCATAAGTGCAGTTCAAGCTGGTGAGGTGGCAAGCACAAGTAGTGTCCCGCTGCCACCAAAAAGACAAACACAGGCCCATCGTGCCCATAGTGCCCTTCCTGCTGCATTCGCCAATCCTAATTGGGAACCCACCACTTCTGCAGCGCCCGTACTTCCCCCATTCACATCCCCAACCAAATGCAGTCGGCTGCATGAGAGGCATTTTTATGTCCTCCCGAGTACATCTACCCAACGAACCCCCCCAAAAAAGATGTCATGTCTGGAGCAAGCGCGGATATAGGCGTGACACTCGCTATTATTGTCCCTCCTGTCCTGACAATCCTGGTCTTTGCATTGGTGAATGTTTTGAACGCTACCATACACTAGTTGGGTATTAGCGTAGGGTACAGCATTGCACAGACTAGGCACACTAACACAGGGTCTCCCAAGATGCCATCGCATTTTGAGAGACCGAACCTGGAACCGGTTACAGTTATAAAAGTTAGTTACAAAAAAAAGTGTAAAAAAAAAAAAAAAAAACATACAAAAATATAAAATAAAAAAAATAGTTGTCGTTTTATTGTTCTCTCTCTCTATTCTTCTGCTCTTTTTTACTGTATTCTATTCTGCAATGTTTTATTGTTATTATGTTTTATCATGTTTGTTTTTCAGGTATGCAATTTTTTATACTTTACCGTTTACTGTGCTTTATTGTTAACCATTTTTTTGTCTTCAGGTACGCCATTCACGACTTTGAGTGGTTACACCAGAATAATGCCTGCAGGTTTAGGTATCATCTTGGTATCATTCTTTTCAGCCAGCGGTCGGCTTTCATGTAAAAGCAATCCTAGCGGTTAATTAACCTCTAGACTGCTTTTACAAGCAGTGGGAGGGAATGCCCCCCCCCCCCAACGTCTTCCGTGTTTTTCTCTGGCTCTCCTGTCTCAACAGGGAACCTGAAAATGCAGCCGGTGATTCAGCCAGCTGACCATAGAGCTGATCAGAGACCAGAGTGGCTCCAAACATCTCTATGGCCTAAGAAAACGGAAGCTACGAGCATTTTATGACTTAGATTTCGCCGGATGTAAACAGCGCCATTGGGAAATTGGGGAAGCATTTTATCACACCGATCTTGGTGTGGTCAGATGCTTTGAGGGCAGAGGAGAAATCTAGGGTCTAATAGACCCCAATTTTTTCAAAAAAGAGTACCTGTCACTACCTATTGCTATGATAGGGGATATTTACATTCCCTGAGATAACAATAAAAATGATTTAAAAAAAAAGAGAAAGGAACAGTTTAAAAATAAGATTAAAAAAAATAATAATAAAGAAAAAAAAAAAAAAGCACCCCTGTCCCCCCTGCTCTCACGCTAAGGCGAACGCAAGCGTCAGTCTGGCGTCAAATGTAAACAGCAATTGCACCATGCATGTGAGGTATCACCGCGAACGTCAGATCGAGGGCAGTAATTTTAGCAGTAGACCTCCTCTGTAAATCTAAAGTGGTAACCTGTAAAGGCTTTTAAAGGCTTTTAAAAATGTATTTATTTTGTTGCCACTGCATGTTTGTGCGCAATTTTAAAGCATGTCATGTTTGGTATCCATGTACTCGGCCTAAGATCATCTTTTTTATTTCATCAAACATTTGGGCAATATAGTGTGTTTTAGTGCATTAAAATTTTAAAAAGTGTGTTTTTTCCCCAAAAAATGCGTTTGAAAAATCGCTGCGCAAATACTGTGTGAAAAAAAAAATGAAACACCAGCCATTTTAATCTGTAGGGCATTTGCTTTAAAAAAATATATAATGTTTGGGGGTTCAAAGTAATTTTCTTGCAAAAAAAAATTATTTTTTTATGTAATCAAAAAGTGTCAGAAAGGGCTTTGTCTTCAAGTGGTTAGAAGAGTGGGTGATGTGTGACATAAGCTTCTAAATGTTGTGCATAAAATGCCAGGATAGTTCAAAACCCCCCCAAATGACCCCATTTTGGAAAGTAGACACCCCAAGCTATTTGCTGAGAGGCATGTCGAGTCCATGGAATATTTTATATTGTGACACAAGTTGCGGGAAAGAGACAATTTTTTATTTTTTTTATTTTTTTTGCGCAAAGTTGTCACTAAATGATATATTGCTCAAACATGCCATGGGGATATGTGAAATTACACCCCAAAATACATTCTGCTGCTTCTCCTGAGTACGGGGATACCACATGTGTGAGACTTTTTGGGAGCCTAGCCGCGTACGGGACCCCGAAAACCAAGCACCGCCTTCAGGCTTTCTAAGGCCGTAAATTTTTGATTTCACTCTTCACTGCCTATCACAGTTTCGGAGGCCATGGAATGCCCAGGTGGCAAAAAAACCCCCCCAAATGACCCCATTTTGGAAAGTAGACACCCCAAGCTATTTGATGAGAGGTATAGTGAGTATTTTGCAGACCTCACTTTTTGTCACAAAGTTTTGAAAATTGAAAAAAAAAAAATTTTTTTTCTCGTCTTTCTTTATTTTCAAAAACAAATGAGAGCTGCAAAATACTCACCATGCCTCTCAGCAAATAGCTTGGGGTGTCTACTTTCCAAAATGGGATCATTTGGGGGGGGGGGTCGTGCCACCTGGGCATTCCATGGCCTCCGAAACTGTGATAGGCAGTGAAGAGTGAAATCAAAAATTTACACCCTTAGAAATCCTGAAGGCGGTGATTGGTTTTCGGGGTCCCGTACGCGGCTAGACTCCCAAAAAGTCCCACACATGTGGTATCCCCGTACTCAGGAGAAGTAGCTAAATGTATTTTGGGGTGCAATTCCACATATGCCCATGGCCTGTGTGAGCAATATATCATTTAGTGACAACTTTGTGCAAAAAAAAAAAAAATATGTCACTTTCCCGCAACTTGTGTCAAAATATAAAACATTCCATGGACTCAACATGCCTCAAAGCAAATAGCTTGGGGTGTCTACTTTCCAAAATGGGGTCATTTGGGGGGGTTTTATGCCATCTGGGCATTTTATGGCCTTCAAAACTGTGATAGGTAGTGAGGAGTAAAATCAAAAATGTACGCCCTTAGAAATCCTGAAGGCAGTGATTGGTTTTCGGGGCCTCGTACGCGGCTAGGCTCCCAAAAAGTCCCACACATGTGGTATCCCCGTACTCAGGAGAAGCAGCTAAATGTATTTTGGGGTGCAATTCCACATATGCCCATGGCCTGTGTGAGCAATATATCATTTAGTGACAACTTTTAGTAATTTTTTTGTTGTTGTCATTATTCAATCACTTGGGACAAAAAAAATGAATATTCAATGGGTTCAACATGCCTCTCAGCAATTTTCTTGGGGTGTCTACTTTCCAAAATGGGGTCATTTGGGGGGGTTTTGTACCGCCCTGCCATTTTAGCACCTCAAGAAACGACATAGGCAGTCATAAATTAAAGGTTGTGTAAATTCCAGAAAATGTACCCTAGTTTGTAGACGCTATAACTTTTGCGCAAACCAATAAATATACACTTATTGACAATTTTTTTACCAAAGACATGTGGCTGAATACATTTTGGCCTAAATGTATGACTAAAATTTAGTTTATTGGATTTTTTTTAGAACAAAAAGTAGAAAATATCATTTTTTTTTTCAAGATTTTCTGTCTTTTTCCGTGTATAGCGCAAAAAATAAAAACGGTAGAGGTGATCAAATACCATCAAAAGAAAGCTCTATTTGTGGGAAGAAAAGGACGCAAATTTTGTTTGGGTACAGCATTGCATGACCGCGCAATTAGCAGTTAAAGCGACGCAGTGCCGAATTGTAAAAAGTGCTCTGGTCAGGAAGGGGGTAAAACCTTCCGGGGCTGAAGTGGTTAAAAGCCTTTCCATGGTATCACTTTAGAGTTACACAGGAGGTTTGGTGCTATAATGATTGTCCTCGATATGACGTTAGGGGGGTGATACCTCACATGCGGTGTGATCGCTGTTTACATACTAAAGCCGGACAGACGCATGCATTCACCTTTGCACGCAAGCACAGGGTCAATGGGGGTGCTTTAAAATTTTACTTATTTTTTTACACTGTTGCTTTCATTTTTTTTTAAATCACTTTTTTTATCACAGGAAATGTAAACATCCCTTGCAATAGCATGGGGGGTATTTACTGAGATCTGGGAGAGATCCCTCCTCTGCTGTTTTTAAAAGCCTCAAATCATACGAAGATCAGTACGATCCAATGCTTTTTATCCAGTAATGGTTTGACATGCGGCATTGAAACCAGAAGTGATGAAAGACTTTTCGCTTCGGGTTTCTTAGACCATGGAAATTATCGGTGCTCTTCCAGTCCCAATGGGAAGGGGAGCCAGGGAGGCCCATGGAAGGGTGGGGGGAGGTGATGACAGCTGCTCCCGCTGCTTGTAAAAGCAATCTAGCTTGGATTGCTTTTACAAGAAAGCTGACCACTGGCTGAAAAAAACAAAAACAAACAATACTGGAATGATGCCTACAGCTGGTATGGTATGGTATGGGTATTGGTATGGGTATGCTGTGGGGCGGCAAGTAGTTAATAAAAGAACAAGGGTGTGAAAAGTGGGGGGGTTATTGCTAGAACTATAAAAGATTGGGGCCCCCTGGGGTGGTTTACAGTAATATCCCATACAATATCCTGATCTGTGGTGGTGTTTATTTACAGATAGATTGCAAAAAAAGCTAAAGCTCTTCCTCTGAGTATTATGGAGGTTGGATATGGACAACCCATCCACAATGATTCCACCACCAGTGAGAATGGATCCATGCCTGGAGCGGAGGAGGGGACTGTGGCCGGCACTGGGATTGGATCCTTCTACTCCAGTTCAAGAGGACATCTTCTCATCACATACAGATCCTCTTTATTAGTCTCCTAATATCTGTCCTATCATGCTGGTCGGGACATGTAATGTCTGTTTTTAGTAAAATTTGAATCTCCAATCTTTCCTTTTTTTTTTTTTTTTCTTTGCATCCACTAATAGTTCCAGTTGGACTTTGAAATGTATCTAAAAGCAAAACTTTTTTGTTAGTTTTGGATGGAGTGTGGAAGGATTATATCCCCAGTCAGGTTTTATTGCTGTCTGTGTCACCTCTGAGGAGATCCTCCTATTCTATTGTCCTGGTGATCATTGTCACGGAGAGTCATGGGAAAATCCAAAATTTTGAGTTGGCATCTGAACTAGTGTCCCCAATGAGAGATTTCCCTCTATTCCTGTTCTGTCCACAACTGTCTTGCAGGGGTTATCCTTTACTTTGGGGATCTTCTCATTTCCTGTTGTGTCTAAAGGACAGATTCCCCAATGGGACACAGATGGCAGGAAAACCAACGGGGGTATAACCATTCTCCACTCCATCCACAATGTGAAAAAAAAATGCCTCCAGGTTACACTTTAACCACTTCAGCCCCGGAAGGATTTACCCCCTTCCTGACCAGAGCACTTTTTACAATTTGGCACTGCGTCGCTTTAACTGCTAATTGCGCGGTCATGCAATGCTCTACCCAAACAAAATTTGCGCCCTTTTCTTCCCACAAATAGAGCTTTCTTTTGATGGTATTTGATCACCTCTGCCGTTTTTATTTTTTGCGCTATAAACGGAAAAAGACCGAAAATTTTGAAAAAAAATGATATTTTCTACTTTTTGTTATAAAAAAAATCCAATAAACTCAATTTTAGTCATACATTTAGGCCACATGTCTTTGGTAAAAAAAATGTCAATAAGCGTATATTTATTGGTTTGCACAAAAGTTATAGCGCCTACAAACTAGGGTACATTTTCTGGAATTTACACAGCCTTTAATTTATGACTGCCTATGTCATTTCTTGAGGTGCTAAAATGGCAGAGCAGTACAACCCCCCCCCCCCCCCCCCCCAAATGACCCCATTTTGGAAAGTAGACACCCCAAGGAAATTGCTGAGAGGCATGTTGAGCCCATTGAATATTATTTTTTTTTGTCCCAAGTGATTGAATAATGACAAAAAAAATACAAAAAGTTGTCACTAAATGATATATTGCTCACACAGGCCATGGGCATATGTGGAATTGCACCCCAAAATGTCAAAATATAAAATATTCCATGGACTCAACATGCCTCAAAGCAAATAGCTTGGGGTGTCTACTTTCCAAAATGGGGTCATTTGGGGGGGGGGGGGGGGGGGGTTATGCCACCTGGGCATTCCATGGCCTCTGAAACTGTGATAGGCAGTGAAAAGTGAAATCAAAAATTTACGCCCTTAGAAAGCCTGAAGGCGGTGATTGGTTTTCAGGGTCCCGTACGAGGCTAGGCTCCAAAAAAGTCTCACACATGTGGTATCCCCGTACTCAGGAGAGGCAACAGAATGTATTTTGGGGTGTAATTTCACATATTCCCATGGCATGTTTGAGCAATATATCATTTAGTGACAACTTTGTGCAAAGAAAAAAAAAAATTTGTCTCTTTCCCGCAACTTGTGTCACAATATAAAATATTCCATGGACTCGACATGCCTCTCAGCAAATAGCTTGGGGTGTCTACTTTCCAAAATGGGGTCATTTGGGGGGGTTTGAACTGTCCTGGCATTTTATGCACAACATTTAGAAGCTTATGTCACATATCACCCACTCTTCTAACCACTTGAAGACAAAGCCCTTTCTGACACTTATTGTTTACATGAAAAAATTATTTTTTTTTGCAAGAAAATTACTTTGAACCCCCAAACATTATATATTATTTTAAAACAAATGCCCTACAGATTAAAATGGTGGGTGTTTCATTTTTTTTTTCACACAGTATTTGCGGAGTGATTTTTCAAACGCATTTTTTGGGGAAAAAAAACACACTTTTTTAAATTTTAATGCACTAAAACACACTATATTGCCCAAATGTTTGATGAAATAAAAAAGATGATCTTAGGCCGAGTACATGGATACCAAACATGACATGCTTTAAAACTGCGCACAAACGTGCAGTGGCAACAAAATAAATACATTTTTAAAAGCCTTTAAAAGCCTTTACAGGTTACCACTTTAGATTTACAGAGGAGGTCTACTGCTAAAAATACTGCCCTCGATCTGACCTTCGCGGTGATACCTCACATGCATGGTGCAATTGCTGTTTACATTTGATACCAGACCGACGCTTGCGTTCACCGCGAGAACAGGGGGGGACTGGGGTGCTTTTTTTTATTTTTATTATTTTTTTGCTTTTTTATCTTATTTTTAAACTGTTCCTTTCATTTTTTTTAATTCATTTTTATTGTTATCTCAGGGAATGTAAATACCCCCTATGATTGCAATAGGTAATGACAGGTACTCTTTTTTGAAAGAATTGGGGTCTATTAGACCCTAGATCTCTCCTCTGCCCTCAAAGCATCTGACCACACCAAGATCGGTGTGATAAAATTCTTCCCCAATTTCCCAATGGCGCTGTTTACATCCGGCGAAATCCAAGTCATAAAATGCTCGTAGCTTCCGGTTTCTTAGGCCATAGAGATGTTTGGAGCCACTCTGGTCTCTGATCAGCTCTATGGTCAGCTGGCTGAATCACCGGCTGCATTCTCAGGTTCCCTGTTGAGACAGGAGAGTCAGAGAAAAACACGGAAGACGGTGGGGGGGGGCATTCCCTCCCACGGCTTGTAAAAGCAGTCTAGAGGCTAATTAGCCGCTAGGATTGCTTTTACATGAAAGCCGACCGCTGGCTGAAAAGAATGATACCAAGATGATACCTAAACCTGCAGGAATCATTCTGGTATAACCACTCAAAGTCGTGAATGGCGTACCTGAAGACAAAAAAATGGTTAACAATAAAGCACAGTAAAAGGTAAAGTATAAATAATTACATACCTGAAAAACAAACATGATAAAACATAATAACAATAAAACATTGCAGAATAGAATACAGTAAAAAAGAGCAGAACAATAGAGAGAGAGAATAGAGAGAGAGAGAACAATAAAACGACAATAATTTTTTAAATTTCATATATATATATATTTTTTTTACACTTTTTTTGTAACTAACTTTTATAACTGTAACCAGTTCCAGGTTCGGGTCTCTCAAAATGCGATGGCATCTTGGGAGACCCTGTGAAATGGCGCCTAGTCTGTGCAATGCTGTACCCTACGCTAATACTCAACTAGTGCATGGTAGCGTTCAAAACATTCACCAATGCAAAGACCAGGATTGTCAGGACAGGAGGGACAATAATAGCGAGTGTCACGCCTATATCTGCGCTTGCTGCAGACACGACATCTTTTTTGGGGGGTTCATTGGGTAGGGGTACTCGGGAGGACATAAAGAAAATGCCTCTCATGCAGCCGTCTGCATTTGGTTGGGGATGTGAATGGGGGAAGTACGGGCGCTGCAGAAGCGGTGGGTTCCCAATTAGGATTGGCGAATGCAGCAGGAAGGGCATTATGGGCATGACGGGCCTGTGTTTGTCTTTTTGGTGGCAGCGGGACACTACTTGTGCTTGCCACCTCACCAGCTTGAACTGCACTTATGGGACTCGCCACGTCACCAAGTGTTACTGCAGTGCGGGTTTGACTACGACCGGGGTGTACTAGGCCGCTGGCGCTTGCCAGTTCAATAAAAAGCTACCAAAAAAACTGTTAGCGATCGCAGGGATCAGGCCTGACTCTGCGAACGCTGCAGTTATGCGTTTAGTGTTTTGTAAGTGACAGTGATTGATCGATACTGCACTTGGGTGGGCTGGGCCGGGCGGAGGGGCAAAACGCAGGTGCTAGCAGGTATCTGGGCTGATCCCGCTAACACTGTGTTTTTGGGAACCCTAAACTGCTGGGGACGCTAGTATAGATCTGATCGGATCAGATATTGATCCGATCAGATACTATACCACTAAGGGAGGCGTATGCTGCGTGCGTGGGTGTTAGCAGTACTGGCGCTAATCTGACGCTGCCTGGGGTGACGCATATCACCGCCGGGCGATCAGGGGGCTAAACCTTTATTCGTAATAAACGGCGGGTGCCCTGACACTATAGAAAGTAAACAAACTAACCAGTGTCACCCGTAACGGTTATACGGTGATCAGTGGTGAAAGGGTTAACTAGGGGGCAATCAAGGGGTTAAAACATTTATTAGGTAGTATATGGGGGTCCCTGACGCTATAAAACGCTGACGGCGAACCTAAATATTTACCTCACTAACTAGCGTCACCAGCGACACTAATACAGCGATCAGAAAAATGATCGCTTAGCGACACTGGTGACGGGGGGTGATCGAGGGGTTAAAACTTTATTAGGGGGGGTTAGGGGGGTATCCTAGACCTAAAGGGGGGTAATATTCACTGTCCCAACACTGTAACTGTCACAAACTGACACCAATGCAGTAATCAGAAAAAAAAACTGCTGGTGTCAGTTTGTGACAGGGAGGGGGGCGATCGGGGGGCGATCGGGGTGTTTTGTATGCCTGGCATGTTCTACTGTGTTGTGTAGTGTTGGTGCACTCACATTGATGTCTTCTCTCCTCGGCGCTGCAACGGAATACCGAGCCGAGGAGAGATGACATCATTTCCTTTGCTGCTGTTTAGCATACAGCAGCAAAGGAAGTGATCTGATTGGCCGGCGGCGATCGCGAGGGGGGGCCACGAACGGATGGCCTCCCCCTCACCTCCGATCGCTGGGGGACAAAGCAGGATCGCCTCGGGCACCGGGGGGGGTCCGATTGGACCCCCCACCCACGGGAGGCAAATCACGTACATGTACGTGATTTTGCCTGCCCGTGCCGCCTTGCCGACGTACATCGGCGTGAGGCGGTCCTTAAGTGGTTAAGGGAGGAGCCCTAGAACCAACCCGACCAGTCTGGTTTAGTTTGACATGTGTATAAAAAGCCAGCATGAGACCAACACTACTAAGGCTCTGATGAAGAAGGGTAACCTTCAAAACGCGTTAGCCAGCAGTAGTCCGTATGCCTCCTTCCTGGGACCTGGAAAACTGCTACCACTGGAATAATTGCCTCTGTGCCATATACTATGCAATTTTTTCTTCGACCTTTGTGAGTAGTTTTTATCTTGTTTTTAATTAATAAATCTGTCAAGGATAATGCACTAGGCTGGTGCGCTCTTTTTCTTCTTTTCATTCAACACTAGGACAATCCCATCCTTGAGAGCAGCAAGGCCGAAATCCATAGTCCTTGAAACCCTTGGGACTTTTTAGCCAATACACCTGTGCGCAAGAGTATTTTTTGCTTTTTTTCACACCAAACTGAGCATGTGCAGAGTGGCCACAAGGCTCTGTTCTATGAGGGGATGGATTGGGGACTGTGGAAGAAGGGGAGGATCAGAGAAGACAGGATCAAACAGCCTTTTTACACAATGTGCAGGATAAACCCCCTTAGGTTCCACAGTGAGTATAACAAGCATTCCTTACTGTATACACACTGATTTTACTGTTGTGGGTTTAGTAACACTTTAATGTCATAAGATGGAGGGATTTGAGGTCTGTTCACAAAATGTGATCGTTTGCTAAGCCAAAAAAAAAACAAAAAAAACAAACTGAAGTTACCAGCCAAACTATGAACATGGATGTGAGGAATAGAACAAAACAGAACTTGTTTCTTCATGTATGTTGCCTTACAGGGCGTACACACGGGCGGACTTTGTTTGGACATTCCGACAACAAAATCCTAGGATTTTTTCCGACAGATGTTGGCTCAAACTTGTCTTGCATACACACGGTCACACAAAGAGAAGAAAGAAGTACAAGCTTCAAGTTGAAATAAAAGCTCAAAAGCTTGTAAGAGCAGCATTTTTTGCAGTGCAGTGTAGATAGATAGACCCTGAGGGCTCCTCCACACTGCAGCTCAAAGAAGCGGCTCCAATAGGCTTTTGAGCTTTTTGGAGCTTTTTTTTTTCTGCCTGGAAACTTCTCCATGTTAGCCAATGTGACCGTACACACCATGGTTTTCTCAGATATATGCTCCTACAGGCAGAAATGTATCCCCCACCCCCACAAGCTGACGTTTTTTAGAAGAGCTTTGGAGCAGAAGAGACACCCAAGTGCCTGAAAATGCGTGGAAAAGCTCAAAGAAGCTCAAAAACACAAAAGGGAAAAATAAAAAAACAGTGTGTAAGGTTTGAATTGTCCATCAGGTGCCGTGTCCCTCACTTTCTGCCAAGGTAAGGGGAGTCAGAAAGAAAATATCTGCAACTGGAACACTGACAGCTTTTAAAAAACTTGACTTTAGTTCTGACACTAACACTTTAAATTTTTTTTTTTTAATTAATTTGGTTAAAGCATACCTTCACGTGAAAGTGACGCTCATTCTCCTTCCTACACCTACCTCTTACACATTTTTTTTTTTTTTAACTATTTAAACTGGGACTAGGTACCTTTGACACGTACCGGCTCCCACTTCCTCAGTTCTCAAATAGGCAAGAGTGATGTTTCTCATTCCATGCCCCTCACCAACAGCTTCCTGGGAGAGTTTGCAGGACCGGTACCCCTGACCTGTGATCTGCTGAGATTCCTCAATAAGTCAAAGCCACCTCCCAAATCCAGGATGGTGACCCACAATGGTAAGAAGCAGTGGTGGGGCATCCATAATGGTGCACGGGCACTGCCCTCTCTCCTGCCATCCCCCTATCGCCAACAGATTAGTGCATAGCATGAATCTATCTATAGCCGCTGCCACCCCCTATTCAGTCACCCGGCCTCTTTCCTGGCACCTGAATTAAAGCGACAGTTTTTTTTTTTTTTTTAAGCACCTGATTAGAGCCATAGGCTCCAATAGGTGTCAAAAAAGGTGACATGCTGGGCGCTCACAGGTCACTCAGCTGTGTTAGAAAAGCAAATGAATATTCACTTTCCTAACACTAAACCACCTCTCTGCCAATTAGGTGCTCGGATCTGATACCCGTCACCTGATTGGCTGAAATGACAGGTGCTGTGATTGGACACCTATCAGGCATCCAATCATAGCAGAGGACAGGAGAAGACATCGAGGAGCTGTCCCACCACCGAGACAGGGCAAGTACAGACCGCAGGCGGGGGGCACACTGGCAGCATTTGATATGGCACAGAG
This sequence comes from Lithobates septentrionalis, assembly GCA_037952835.1. Lineage (NCBI taxonomy): Eukaryota > Metazoa > Chordata > Amphibia > Anura > Ranidae > Lithobates > Lithobates septentrionalis. The sequence continues at coordinate 688,019 of JBBDGP010003642.1, forward strand.
GCTGTGTTTGATGGGGCACAGTGTGGCTTTGATTTGATTTTTTTTTTTTTACAGAATTGGTTTGTTTACGCCCCCCAAAATTTTGAGCACCAGCCGCAACTGGTAAGAAGAAAGGCTGCAGCAATACAGTGCTGGGCTCCAGGGACTGAATAATAAATAAATAATATATATTATATATATATATATATTTTTTTTTTATTCTTGCATTATTTGCAGCTGCAGTTTTTTACATTTTTAAATAAAATGGATGAAGTTCCTCTTTAAGCTTTGAAGCTGAGCTTTAATTTCTAAGATGAGAAGAGAGGAAATCTATACATTAGGGGGGCTCGTCCACTTTAACCTCTTGATTTGCCTGCCTACCATCCCCCCCCTTTATGATCAGGCCATTTTTTGCTTTTTGGCACTTGCCATACTTAACCCGATACACAAATGTAATGCTGTACCCAAATAAAAAATTGTCCTCTCCCCACAAATAGAGCTCTTTTGGTGTTATTTGAGTGACATACATACAAACAGTATCTCACAAAAGTCAGTACACCCCTCACATTTTTGTATATATTTTATTCCAGGGCTCAAAATTTCAAGTCCTGAGCTAAGGCCTCAAGGGTTACTCGCCACCAGTTGCCCCACCCAACCCCGCCCCTAAACATGCCCAGCCCCTAAACACGCCCTCATAAATTAAATGACACTTAAATGTTTTATGCAGAATTAAAAATTAACAACTGTATCCATGTTCACCAATGCAGCCTGCCTGTGCCTGCCATTTACCATGCAGCCTGTGTCCACCATCCGCCATGCAGCCTGTGTCCACCATCCGCCATGCAGCCTGTGCCCACCATCCGCCATGCAGCCTGTGCAGGGGAGGAGAGGAACAGGAAAGCCATCCTGGATGTTCGCAGCGCAGGGATAACAGCTTTCTTTTAAATTTCCTGCCACTCAACGTCATATACAGCCCCGCCCCCTGGCCGGAGATCACCCATGTGATCTGTCTATCAAAGTCCCAGGACCAGGAGGAGGGGTTGTATATGACAGCGAGCACCGGGGAACACGGCAATGTGAAATGAAAGCCGTTATCGCTGTGTTCCTTGCGCTGCACTGTGAACCTCCAGGCAGCTCTCTCTCTTCCCCTCCGTGATCGCTGAGAGAAGGACTCCCCCTTTCTACCCAGGCTACTGGTGGTGCGCCCCCCCCCGCTCCAGGCAGCCCTTCCTCGCCAGCCCTCAAAATGCGAGCAGGCGAGGGCAATTTTTGAGGGCTGTTTTCTTCTATCTTTTCATGTGACAACACTGAAGAAATGACACTTTGTTACAATGTAAAGTAGTGAGTGTACAGCTTGTATAACAGTGTAAATTTGCTGTCCCCTCAAAATAACTCAACACACAGCCATTAATAAGAAAGAAATAACCGCGCTAAATTATAAGTGAAACACGTGAAGTAATCTTGAAAGCTTCCTTTAGGAAATACATATATAAATGCAAAAACATTAAAGAATATTAAAAATTGAAATATAGAAAAATGTATGGGTCTACACATGTATCTATGAATCAAACACGAGTGTCCATATATAATATCTGTGAATCAAAATAAGTGTCCATATATAGTAGATGAAAATAAACTAAGGTAATGGTCTGGAATCAGTCCAAAAGAGACCCTTGGGTGAACACAACCAGAGCCAATGGTGAAAATATGAGTGACACCCCATACAGTATCCGCAAACACACAATAATTGCGCTTACCACAAGGCAAGCGAACACCAGCCTGTATTACGTCTTGGTGTAGAGAATCCAGAAGGTACACTTAAGCTGCATACATCATGGCTGAAAGGATGTAATAAGGACACCAGACTTCCATCTCATAGACATGTAAATAAAAAGAAACTGGCCATAGTGTAATACTGCCAAACTGGTTTAGAGTAGAAGAAGGTAGAAAACTTACACAAGTGCATAAGGATACAGCAAAAGAAAAACCATAAAGTGAACGCTATCAAAATCCATAGTGAAGATGAGACACCAAACTCCGTGCAAATAATGCGCTTACCACAAGACAAGCCAACAACAGCTTGTGTTCAGTATCAGTATACCACACCACGCTCCGTAATCCACCACCATGCAAATAATGCGCTTACCACAAGACAAGCCAACAACAGCTTGTGTTCAGTATCAGTATACCACACCATGCTCCATAATCCACCACCATGCAAATAATGCGCTTACCGCAAGGCAAGCCAACAACAGCTTGTGTTCAGTATCAGCATGAGAGATCCATTGGCGTACTGGACCGCTTACAGCATGGGCCGAAGGATGTAGCAAGGACTCCAAATTGACATCTCACAAGCATGTAGATAAAAAGAAACTGGCAATAGTGTAATACTGATAAAAAATGATTTATTGGAATAAGGTAAAAAACTCACATAAGTAAATAAAGTACAGCAAACAGCCGGCCGGCATAGCGAGCACCCGTCCACACTGAAAATGGCGATGACGTCAGAGCGTCAACCTCCCGACGTACGTTTCACCACAAATGGTGTCGTTTGGGGAACGGGCGACGCTCTGAATCGTCGCTCTAAATAGTACACAGCCAAACCACGCCTCGTTCTGAGATCTCAGCAGCGGAAGGAAGACATATGAGCCGCCTCTCTAATCACAGTTCATATTGAAAAAAACAAGACTGAATCTTGTACTCATATTTAAAAAGTATCTACAATAAAAATAAATTGTTTATTGTGGTGAAATAAATTAATTATAAAAAATGCCCAATCAAAAAATCTAACATCAATAGTGGGTCAGACAGACTGGGCATTCAATAGTAGCACTAGGCGAATTAACTATCGACACTCTGCCCTCTTGTGGCAGCAGAGGAGAAGGCAGAACTATATGAGAAAAGGAAAATAAATAATCTCAAATGAAAAATAATGAAAATATCTCTATGAATTCAGGAAATATATATTTTATTATGGATACAAATTCAGCATAGATACTTATTTGACAACGTCTTTGACAACGTCTGATGACGAAACGTGTAAGGCGGAGTCACACTCACACGTCATACCCGGAAGAGTCGGCTGGAACGCAAGCTGGGACACAGGATCGTTTCTATTTCCTGATCTCATCCTCAGCCCTTAGCCGCGACTGCTTACGGTTGATACGCTTTATTGTATATTCAATCTTTATTAAACCGGACATACTTCACCATGCAAGCCCCCTGTTTATTTCTTTGTGTGCGAGGAGGACTTAACAGCACGGAGGTGGACAATAGTGAAGGTATCCGGATTTGGATCAGCATAAGGGGACCCACAGTATCGGTCTAAACAGAAGACACTCATGGTGAGTGGAGCCTAAGAGGGACACCAGAGACAGCTACCCAAAGACACCCACTCCTCTGCCTAATACCCCCTCGGGAGTGACGGATTCTGGTGAGTGGGGGAGCATCGGGGGGGAGCACTTGGAGTCACCAGCTTTCATTTTACTTTACCTGCACGGAAGTCACCTTACATTACCCTTTGAGTATTCCTGAATGCAAGTCAACTGAGCCTGATCTCCACATACTAGACATTTTATTCCAGTATATGCCAATTATAGGGACTGGTCTACAGATGGTGTATTTACACTTGGTGCCTTTTTTATAAATGTTATTTGTTTTGATTCCTGCATATATATTTATATTTATAATTGTATTTTTTATGGTGTATATACCGGTATATGGAATTTGAGGGCATTTAATTTATAGCAACTTATAGTTTGTTGCACTCTCGTTCACTTTACACTCAGTGCACTTTAATCACTATATTTAGTGGGGGTAATTGGTAACCACACATGGTTACCACGAGCACTTAAACAGTGGGTTGTTTCATGGACCCCCTGTATAAATATATTGTATAACTTTATTTTTATTTGGTTTATTATGTATATATAGGTCCCCACTGGTAGTGGAGCAATTATAAACTTAATTTGTTTACATGATACAAAAGATGTGCACATTCACTTAGTAGGATTTTACATCAATTATTTTTGGTGCATATATAGGGGGACAGTCACTTAAACACCTATTTATTCTTTCACATACACATTTGCTGTCACCAATTTAATCACTTATTTACTTATTTAATTAATTCCTAGACCCTCATATAACATTTATTACATAGGGCAGCGCCAATTCCCCACATTTCTTCATTACCAAATTCAGCATAGAGATTATATTATTTAATAATATGTGTGGATAATAAGGGCCATTACTCCCTGAAGCCATGTTGGAGGTAAATATCATATGCCAATTAAATTGATATATAAATAGGATTTGTTGAGTTATGGAAAATATAGGCAGGTGTAGGAATTGTTAAAAATGTTAAAAATAAATTTAAATAGAAAAACAAGAAAAAGGAGGTCCTTCAAAATGCGAATACATATTTTAAATATTCAAAAATTATTTTGAGCCTTATATATTATTAAAATGCCCCAAAACCGAGATTACAATAAAAAATAAAAATAAAAATAAAAATGTGAATAAAATAAAAATAAGAATGAAAATAAAATTAAAATTTATTTTAATTTTATTTTTTAATTTTTTTCATTTTTTCATTTTATTTTATTTTTTTTTATTTTTTCATTTTTCAATTTTGGTTTATTTTAATTTTATTTTCATTCTTATTTTTATTTTTATTCACATTTTTATTTTTATTTTTTATTGTAATCTCGGTTTTGGGGCATTTTAATAATATATAAGGCTCAAAATAATTTTTGAATATTTAAAATATGTATTCGCATTTTGTATAGGAACAGATAGGTATATTTGTCAGATCTTTTTTGCTGTTTCATGTTTCTGTAAGTCAAAGAAGGCCGCGGGACAGGAATAGTGAAATTAATTGTATATTACATTGTAGAAAATTGTAAAAGCCTCTCCAGCAGATATAGATGGGTAATCTCTCTGTAAAGAACATACTTAAACATATAATTTAAAAACACTAATGAATGGGAGAGTGGTTGTAGTGAGGAGGACGGGGTGTGCACACTCAGAACACAGAAGAGGAAGTCAGATAATGAAAATTGGGCAAAGGCCCTCAGTTAAGATGGTGATACAATAAAGGAAGTCAGAGAATGTAAACTGGGCAAAGGCCCTTAGCTAAGATGGTGACAATTACATTTCCGGCTCAACGGAATATAAATAGGACACGCACCAATCACACGGCAGCTTCCTGATGACGCATACTATGATGCGAAACGCGTAGAGGCTGCTGGGAGATTTTGAATCATGTGAGCGGGAACGTCCGTAGCTGGTGGAGACACAAACGTGAACGAGGGGTGAAGCGCAGGCCGGATGCGGGGATTACTCACATCGCACACAGGCTGACCACGATATTGAATGACACCCATCCTGGAATAGCTTAGTGCCGGCTCGGGGGCACTTTTAAATGTGAGTGTACACTTTTGTATTTTATGATAATAAACAGTTTTAAACGCATTGCGCAATGATCGTTGTCCATATACTTTGCATGAGGAAAACCAAAGCTCAAGCATAGCCGGTGGGGAGCAGTAAAAAGGTGGAGTGGTTATCCCATTAATGGACCAAAGGCGTATCACATAAGAAATTTCTGGTGAGTGGCCGATCTAAAAGGTGGTGGTGTGTCACTAAGTCACAAATGAGTACAGATGATACACAGCAGCACGTAAAGGGTCGAAATCACAACAATTAATAGAGGAATTTGCACTTTTTGCACAAGGGCTTTGTGATATATATATTTTGCATGTTAGTAATTTTCATATACAGATTGGTGATTTATGTATATGATATTGTAAGTGGAATTTAATATTTATGGGAGGTTTTTCTAATTTTCTATTTTTTAATTATTGCACAGTAATAGGAAAGTGATGTACAATGAGTGGTGTATGGTAAAAGAGTAGCGCACTCACACACAATTACAGTTTTAGTCCATTTCACTGAATGGTTTTTTTGAATGCAGCAACTCTAACAGGGTTTAAAAGGGTAACTAAGGAAAAGTTTTTTTGCGCCGGTGACACATACATATTGATGAGTGGCCTATACTGATCCTAGATTGAGGCCTATATTGAGATAAGATTAGGAGAGTCTAGCCTGATATTTAGTGTTTTTGTCTTGTGTTTAGTCTTCCAGAAAAAAATGAAACAATTTAAAGATCCTAATTTTATGGGACAATTCATAGATCGATACAGAGATATGAGGAATTTATGGGAGGTGAAAAAACCTCTTATATAGAAACAAAGCAGCAAGGAAGGCATCGCTGGAGAAACTGCTGGAATTCGTGAAAAAGCAGGTCCCCGACGCAGACATCACGTTTGATGAAAATAAAATTGGTAGCTTGGGAAGCACATATAGGAAGGAGCTTCAGAAGGTCCAGAAGTCCATGAGGTCAGGATCAGCAGCAGAAGACGTGTATGTACCCAGTCTATGGTACTACAACAAGATGACGTTTTCTGGATGACCAGATGGAAGCCAGGGAATCCCTTTCCACTCTTCCGGCCCCCTTCCATCCACCCTTCCCTCAACCCCAGCTGAGGCTTCTGAGGACCAACCTGGGCCTTCCATCCAGAAAGAAATTGAGGAGCCCAGATGGAGCCAGGTATAGTTTTATTAAAAATATTCTTTGTGGGAAAATGATTGTTGTCAACTAGATTTTATTATTGATAACAAATGAATGATTTAACAAAAAGTGTTTTACATATCAATAGACAGTAGGGACCAAAAATGATTGTGACAAGACTGAAAAATGCTGGGCTCAGAATGAATAGTCTTTTCTATTTATTAACATTCAATTTGCAACAGTCATGAGCTGAAAATTGTGTGTGATTGATGAACCAAAAACTAAAACTATGTCCCTTTTTCATACACAGGAAGACCTCAGCCAGGACGAGGCTCTGGCAAGTGGCACACAGGAGGAGGCGGGGGAAAGTGTCAGCCACTTAGTGTCAGCCAGGAGGTGGTGGGACCCAGTTGCACCCAATCCCAGGTGCCTCCCCTCTGCCTTCCAACCAAAAGGCCCAGGAAGGGAAGAATGTGGAGGAGGCAGCACTGGGCCTCATTGAAGAGGCTAATGATGCCCTGAAAGCCCCCCTCGATGCTCTAGAGGCCTATGGCATGTATGTAGCCTCAAATTTGCAGCAAATGGAGGAGGGCCCACGCTGCAAATGTGAAAAAATTATTTTTGAGGCCATCCATAAGGGGTTGAGTGGCCAAATGATGGATGATGTCCACTTATGTGCGCTCGCCCATCCTCCTCCTCCTCCTGCCACAAGTCCACCTCCAGAGCCACAGCCTGCAGAAAAGGCTATGGGGAAGGCTGCAGGGCAGCGTGGAGGGAAGGTTGCAGCGAAGAGAAGTAAGTGATTGTCTGGCTTCAGTCTGGTCTGACAGAACACGCAGGCTGTGGTAGTACCACAGCCTGGGGACATACATGTCATCTGCTGCTGTTCCTGATCTCCCTGATCTTGTGTTCCCTTATATATGGACTTCTCAAGCTACCAATTTTTTTATCCACAGAGTTGATGTCTGCCCTGGGGGCCAAAGGATTCGCAATTTCCAGCAGGTACTCCAGCGTTGCCTTCCCTTTGTTCTTATGAGCCAGAATAAATTCAGATTTTTTGTTGAAAATACTTGCCTATGTGTTTTTCTTCAAATAGGACAGATAGGACTACTAGTAACTAGGGTTACTAGCACCAAGTGAGTCGGCAGATACATTTCAAAAATACAATGTCAAATTAACAAGGGACACCAAGCAACCTCCTTGAGGTTTACAAATACAAGATAATAATGGTGTTGTGGAAATGTGACATACAAAAAAAAATATGGAGATCACTCTAAAATAATTAACAAAAAAAAAAACAACGGGAGATCTTGATTAAAAAAAAATGACTATAAAAAAAATAAACATTATTCTGGAGATCTGGCTTTAAAAACAAAAATATTATTTATGAGATCACGAGAAATACCGTATATATTGGAGTATAAGCCGACCCGAATATAAGCCGAGGCACCTAATTTTACCACAAAAAAACTGGGAAAGTTATTGACTCGAGTATAAGCCTAGGGTGAGAAATGCGCAGCTACTGTAAGTGGAAAAGAGGGTCAACAATGCCCATTTGCAGCCTCACTGTGTCCCTTTGCAGCCATAGGTCCCCCGAACTTCAAACTCGGTAGTTAAGGGCTCCTAGGTCCCCTCTAGCTGCAGTCAAAATTTTTGGTCTCTGGACCCAAAGGGTCCCGAAATTACATTGCTGCAGGTGGACACAGTTGACCGACTTTGGGGCCCCATATCTCGGGGCTACTTAGTGCTAGGAACCCCAAATTTGGTGTGCAAACCCAATGGAACTAGCACTACAGCATATCCAAAGCTAGTGTGCACCAAGTGGCCTGGAGATACAGGGCCCCAAAATCAGTTCAGAAAATGTCAAGCACTTTTCTGCAGCAGAGAATGACATTTTCCAAACCAACTTTGGGGCCCCGTATCTCGGGGCCACTTAGTGCTAGGAACCCCAGATTTGGATATGTTGTAGTGCTCATTCCATACAGGGCCCCAAAAATCAGTTCGGAAAATGTCATCCTCTCCTGCAGAAAAGTACTTGACTCGAGTATAAGCCAAGGGGGGCATTTTCAGCACAAAAAAAATAGAAACTTTTTCCTTTGGAAAAATTGAGAACATGCTCTCAAACTTTTGCTGGCCGAAATTCGGCCAGCAAAAGTCCGATGGAGCATACACACGGTCGCATTTTCCAAAAGCTCTCATCGGTCTTTTGCTGGCCAAAATTCTGATCGTGTGTAAAGGGCATTACACTTGTCATTGGGAAGAATCCTCTCTTACGGATAACTAAAAAGATCAATGGTGTCAGTGGGAACTTATCTAAGAGGCAAATATTGCTCAAGGAACCCCTAGCAACCTCTGGAGGAACTCAAGACCAGTGTCAGGTCATGTTTTCAGGCTCTCCATTGCTTTGCACAGGTGATTGAATCAGTTTCACTGACTTAGTAATTACCACTGCCATTTCATCTGAGGGAAATCCTGAAAACATGACCTGTTGGGGCACCTTGAGGACTGGAGTTGAGAAACACTGCTCTAGACTTCCATAGAACCCTAGTTGAGAAACCCTGCTCTACTCCAATATTTGATGTCATTATATATATAATTTTAAGCTTGTCACTTTATTACCCAAAACTTCTCCTATTGCCCTGATGCTATGTATCCATGATAAAAGAGCCCCTTTTTTATATAAACAGAGGGAATCACAAATGAATTGTTTTTATAGTATATTTTTTTATTTATTACTGTTTTTGTTATTTGGTAATAATGAGTCACCTTTAATCTTTTATTAGGTTTCTTCACAATTTGCAATGTTTTAAAACTTTTTTTGTAGTAATTTTAGAATTTTATGCACAGCTATGCTGAGTTCTGTATCTCCACGTTCCAATGTTTAAATATCTCCTACCACTTCCCAGACACAGACCCCACATGCTGGTGGTGCAGGACATCTGGGGGTACAAAAATTAATATTTTCTATCTATGTCCATGGATCCGGCCCTTCTGACAGACTGTCTGTGCTTTTATTCAGGATCTGACTGGTTTGGCACTAGACAACAACCCAACTGCCTGCCTATTACATCTCAGCCCGCTATCCGAATGGAAGACATCTCATCATTGCAGCCAGGGCTCACATACCAGTCCTTTGGAAATCTGCCTGGCCTCCTAAAGTGTGTCATTGGATTCATTAGGTTAATTATATTATGTATATGGAGGATCTTACCGCCTCTTTGATTAGACAAGAGGCCCGGATTCACAAGACTTGGTATTACTGGACACAATTCATTTTCTTTGACAGGTATAAGAAGCTCCATGACTCCAGCTCCAATTGGGAGGTCCAGGGAGGAGACCCTTATTATCATTTTTTTCCTCTCCTCTTCCTCCCCCCCCTTTTTTATTCCTTTCTCCTCCCCCTTCCCCTACCCACAGCGGGTAAAATAAGTATTGAACACGTCACCATTTTTCTAGGTAAATATATTTCTATAAGTTCTATTTTGTCCAGGCACCTGGCCGATCCAGACTCCATGATCGGGATGACGCAGTGCCTAGACTGACATTGGTGATGTCAGCAGAGAATGGACTTCAATCTGCTCTCTGCTGGAAATGGTTCACAGGAGTACAAAACTAACTGCACTCCTGTGACCCATAGGAGAAGCCCAGCCAAACAAGCTTTGGTTATGCACAGAGTGGCCCCGATCCTCCTCTTCTGGGCGCCCTCCTGGCTCCCCCTCTTCTCTAGTGCCCCATAGGAGAAGCGCTCTCCCTCGGGACACCCACGCGGGTGCGCTCCCATATCCTGCTGCTGCGTCCATTGACACAGACTCGGCCCCGCCCCCAGCTCCCTCATCATTGGATAGATTGATAGCAGCGCAGCCATTGGCTCCATCAATCTATCCAATCAGGACACGAGACACCGGCCTGAGCTGGTGTGGTCATTCCCGTCACGGGAATTATGGGGCTTGGGTAAGTACAAGGGGGTCTCGGGGGGGCTGCTGAATGACAGGAGGTTTTGCACCTCAATGCATAGAATGCAAACCTTGAGGGTTTACAACCCCTTTAAGGCATTCATTTGGTCAAATCAATACATTTTGCAAATCATTTGGAAGTACACACTCTGAAGCAACTGCTGTTTTTTTATTATCTTAATTTCTGCATTGGCTCCAGAGCTATGCCAACACCCCTACATAGAAGGTCAGTCAGCCAGGAGAAGCCTGAGGAACCCCTAGAACCTCTGGAGGAACCCTGGCTGAGAATGGTGAGACTAGAGATTTTTTTATGGGTTATTTGTACAGGAAGACGGCAAAGAAGGGAGACCAACAACCAAGTTCTAAATTTTATTTGATTCGTTATAGGTTAGCTACAGATAATAATCATACAATCATATTAAAACTTATAAAATATGTATAAAGAACACATAGAAAAATATAGTTTACTTCTGTCCCAAAATAGTGGCAGTGACTGATATAAATCTGATATAAATCTTAAAAGTGAATTAAAATAAAAGTGCAATTTACTTTTGACTTCAAATGAGACCAAATTTCTCTCTTCTATGTAGAGGAGAAGAGTACCTGTCCTCCATAGAGGAAGGGAGGCTCAGAGATGTGATCACATTCTGGACAGATAATAGATCTTCATTGTATATAGACAGGTACACTTTATGTAGTGCATGCCTCATTATTGCACATTTTCTATTTGCTAAGTGCTTTATCCTGAGATAATTCAATGCTAACGGGATAATTGGCAGCACCGGTATTCACCGAAGATACAGATTATACAGTTGGGAGAACTGATATTGTATATGCATACAGTAAAGTTTAGCAATATATACAGACAGTACAGATTATACCATCAGAAGAACCAGAACATACACATCATATAAATTATACTATTTACAACATAAAAAAGTGAATGTTTCTCTGAGTTCCTTTACATCTTATACAATATATTCATTATATATATATATATATATATATATATATATATATATATATATATATATATATATATATATATATATATATATATATATATATATATATATATATATATATATATATATATATATACACATATATATACACACACACACACATTTTTATATGTCCAGCCTCAGTGCTCAATGCAATATTCACCTCTGGACTTGTCCCCTGCAGAACCTCATCATCACCACAAGATGTCCTCAGTCTTCCAGGTTGAGGGATATCCAGTGTGACTAGACCTGCTGGAAGACTGAGGAAAGACTGTGAGTGCAGAGCGCTATGATCCCGCCCCCTGTGCACACCCCCTCCCCCCACTCACTGTGTAATATTGCAGAGAGCAATCAGTGCCACATTCTGCATCATTCAGGACTGCCCACCCTGGGAGAAGACCAGAGAGGATATGAACCCAGCGTGCCACATGACTGGCCAGAAGACATCAGAAAAGGGTAATTAAGAAATGTTAAAAACACACATATATACGGGGGAAAGGGGGGGTCAAGGAGCACGGAGTTGGACTTACAATTATTTTTGCAGACAACTAGCCTAGGTATCTGAATCTGTCTAGATATCACCCTCTGAACAGCAGCATTCAGAAAGGGAGGGGCAACAGTATGAGCCAATCAGGGCTCTGCTGCTTGCACATGTGCTGAGAGGAGGAGAGGGCAGAGTTGGTAGGTTAGTCTGTGTTGTTGTCCCTTCACCATCCAATCAGTATGCTGTGGGCAGGAGGTGACATCACTGTATTCTATAGCTGTAAACATCACCTGTCCGGCTCTGATGTGTGAATCAGAATTATAAATCCTTTGATGTGGATTTTACCTGATTATTTATCAGTTTGACTGGAGTTCAACTTCATATAAATGGCAACAATAGTTTGCTCCAACAATATTGTGGATTAATATGACCCGGCAATGTTCAAATACATTCCAACACAAGACATATAGCCAGGAAATGCCAACAATCACCCGGCAGTGTTGTCACCGGAATAAGAAGTCCAGATCAATGTTTTGCTCATCTGGGAGGTCTAAACAGATGGCAATACAGATTACCAATCAGTAGAAAATCCTGAGAAATGTAGGAAATTGATTTTTCCTGCTGGCAATGTTATTCTGCACACTGACTGTAGTATATGCAGAGTGCAGTGTATAGTCCGGGGATCTCACAGATGCCAGGAATGGAGCCGGATGATGAGATCATATAACTCCAGTGTACATCCAATGGGAGAAGGAAGAAGATGGCAGCTCTGGAAGAGGAGGGGAAGGGTGTGGCATCGGCAGGGATGGAGTGGATGTGGGGGGCTCAGACCTCTCATCATTGGAGGAGAGCACACCCAGAGGTAAGTGTTGTGAATACTTCATATTAAGGAAAATGCTGGTGGACGTTATTCAGGGTATAACCCCCTTTTAATGCGCAAGTAAAGGCTTTTTTTTTACCACAGGGATGGACCCCAAGTCAAAATTTTTATTGCTATGTCCCCACTATTGAGACTCTTTATCTCCATTTGTCCTGGTGATAGAACATAATGAGAAGTCCAAAAGTGGGAAAATATCCTTCACTGGTCTCTGTGACAACTTTCTAAGACTCATTTCCTGTTGTACCCCAAGGCAGGAAAATGAAGGGAAATTGCTGCATTGGGTTACAAGACAAAACATAACTTGATGGGGTTAACACTCTTGTCTACTCTACTTCTCAAAAAAATGGCTGCACATCCAATTCGAAAGGGACTATTCTCAGGAATCTTTAGATGGCCACTATATTAATGGAGGTGATGCCTACATAAAGGCAGCTCTTCTAGACTCCGCTCCTGAGGACCCCATGGGTGTCAGAGGTAGGAGTGGGCGGGGTATACAGTTGATGATGTCACACATCTGATAGGTACCTGAGAGGAGAGGAGTGTTCAGCCCCTGAAGACTCAATCACACCTGAGTGCACAGAAAACACATGCACCGCATGCAGGTTAATGTGTGTTGACATACATCTCTCTGCACACTGATCTGCACATTTTTTAAAATGCAGTTTGACTTCATTCAACACATCGGGGGGTCAAGATACTCACTTTTTGTTTGTAATTTGACAAGAATGTTACATTTATGTAGACTTTTGTGTGTAGCGCTGCATCAATTGCAGTGTGGTGTGAAGGGCTCATAGACAGCAATTGTTTTTAGAGTGTCCTTGTATTGATCGATACATCTGATGTGAAGGTTCCCTCATATGTGAGGAAGTGCTCCACTGCTTCTAATCAGGAATTATATGATAAGGATCTTTTTTTAATAATTGCTAACAAATCTCTGCTAGACAGCCAAACATTAGACTCGGGATCATGGAGAAAATTGGATCATGCATTGCTGGTTTCTTTGCCTTCCTCTGGATCAAGTGTGAGTATAGGATTGTGTATAAAGGGTTGTATAATTTTGTTTCCCTTTTATTGGTTGAACTAGATGGATTTGAGTCTTTTTTCAGCCAGACTAACTATGTAACTATGCAGAAAGTGAGCTGCTCTACATGGAGTAGGAGGCCCCGTTTCTCTTTATTGATGAAAATTTGTGTCAGGTGGGAATCCAATCTTATTGGTTGGTATGGATCCATTCTGGATGGGTGGCACAGATATGTTCTCTACCAGTGGTTCATCTTCATAGACACCATTGGGGAGTATGGATCCATTATGGATGGGTGGCACTGATATGTTCTCTGCCAGTGCTTCATCTTCATAGACACCATTGGTCTTCAAATCTCTTTTTCTGCAGTAAATCTGGAAATATAAATCACACAAAATTGCAGAGACTATCACCAACATACAGCATTGGGACTGTTCTCTCTCTAGTTTATTCCCACCCTCCATCATCCAAGAGTCCATTCTCCCATGTGATATGGCTTCTGTTGTTTCATCTTTATTTTCACCTGCCTGGTAATTATGTGAATAACACACTTCCTGTCCTAGGGTGACAACACTCACTCACTGTCCTGTATCAGTGTAGAGCGGAGTTGTCACCCTAGGCTGCTCTCCTGAATTGGACTACAAACAGATCTTCATCTCCATTACATGGGGAAGGGGAATGCATAGTAGAAGCTTGGAAGAAAGAGGACATTGAATATCTGGCAGGATCAAAACTATTATCTATAATTGCTGATCTTAGACTGAAAAAAGAAGAAGACAAATACAGCCACCACATCTAAGGACTGATATTTCCCTAAAACCACCCCCCCACACACTCACCAACCTTTATCTGTACCAGATGTCACTGCACAGATCTCATCCACACACTAATTCTACATCCACATAGTGTCCCCCCCCCATGTATCCCCTTCATTCCCATCCCATTATGACCAAAATAAAAGCCCTGAGCTGGTTATTGCCGACCTTGACTTAAGCATGAATATAAAACCAGAATGGATAAATAAAGAGTAATGGAAGAAATGGAGTATTTACTTTCCTGGAAGAATTTCCACTTTGGGTTTCCTCCAGTGCTGCTTACACAGTTATAGGCATTTGGTTCAGTTTGGCTAATCTCCTCCTTCAGTAAAGATCATGTGACCAGCACCTGAAACCTTGTCTGCAAGAGGAACATTAACCAACCCGAGCTCTCAACTCCTCTTCAGAAGAAATCACATGACTAAAAAGTCATATACTATAGGGAGCAGTGCCCCCCCCAGCGCTCACTCGATTGCTGCTTCCCTTAATCGCTCACCCGTAACCCGCCAGGCCCCCTGCCAGTCCTGCACTTACCCCATGCAGTTCGCGGCTTTCCCCCACTTCTCCTGAATACCAGCGGTCACTTCTCCTCCCAGCCAATCAGGTCTCAGGACTCACGGCCAATTGGGTCTCAGGACCCGCATCCTGATTGGCTGGGAGGAAAAACAGGAAGACATTAGTTGAATATTAATTTTCTAATGTCACACAACTAGGTGGGCTCTGGGTGCAGTGCTCTGCATCCGGAGCCCATCCTTTTTTGAAGCCAATTAGAGCCTCAGGCTTTAATCACATGCTTCTGCATGTAGATTAGTGGCTGGGCACATCATGGATTAGGGGGGCGGTGCCCCTGCGCCCTGCATGAGTGGCTGCCACTGGTAGGGAGTCTAATGCTCGGTTCACATATCAGCCGCTGAATTCGGACCTGAAATGGACCAAAAGACACACAGTGTTTTTCTGAAAAATGCTCCGGACCTGCTGCGGAGATATGTGAACCGGCTCCATAGAGAGCAGGTCAAAATCTCCTGATATTGAGAATCGGATATGGGGATCCCCCGTCCAATTCGCAATGGTGTGAACCCGGCCTAAAGCAGCATTTTCTCCAGGAGCAGCAAGTATTTCAGACCTTACATTGCTCTTCAGGCTTTCCAGAATCGGCTAACATAACTTTCAGTATAGATCCATGTTAAATCAACAGAGTCTCTCTAGAGGCGGCTGGTGATCTAGAGGAATAATCCGATCACAGAAAGGAAAGATGTAATCATTACTCACCAGAAACACCAAAATCACAATAATCACACCGAGCACTCCAGGAACAATGAGAAGCATTCGGGATCTTCTATAATCTGATGTAAAATCTGTCAGAAAATAAATACAATGTTTAGAACACATCTCTGTGTAGAGATTACATGTGTGATCAATATACAATGTATCCGTTCTACAGTCTGCTTTGTTATATTACAATATTTATACATCAGCAAACTTCAGCTTATAGAAAAGTGACGTCAGAAAAAGACCGGAGTATTCCATCGAGTCCGTCCATTTAATTTATTTTTTATTACCTTCATTGTCTGACTATTATATATAACCTGCACACTGACCTCATACTGTATATTTTATACACACATATATACAGTATATAATGCAAGTCCCAGGGAAGAATGACACCCTCCTCTATTCCCCAGTAATTGCCCCTCTCACCTCTGATCTCCAGCCGGTATTCCCGGATCTCCTCACTGACCGGGTTTGTGATCCTGACCCGGAATCTCCTCTCGGCGTCGTCTCTCTGCACACTGGGGATAATCAGCGTCCTATTGTCATCTATCAGCCGGTATCTTTCAGGGAGAGGCTCCCCATCCACCTCCCAGGTCACAGCGCTCTCTTCTCCAGAGAACTGGACGCTCACAGCGACCTCCTCACCCAGCTGACTACAGTTACTGGTGATGTTGGAGATGAGAACCGGATCTGGAGAAGAACAGTCACCATCAGTCACAGGTCACCAACACAGAGCCCAGATACATGGAATAGAGTGCTAGCTCTTATTGTATACTTATACTGAGGAGGACAGATGGAGAGATATCAGTGGGGAATACTGGAAATCTGTTATATGAAGAACTCATTTCCTCTCCTCACTCATCCTGTATAATAGACACTTCTTCCCCCATAGAGTACAATGCAGTGTAGAGAAGTGTGATGTAGTATATGGACTCTTACCCAGAACATGGATCTCTGTAGAGGACATTACATATCCCGGATCACAGTAACACCAGATCTTATACACACAGGAGTCCTCCTTCCTGGCATGTGTCAGCTTCCAGCAGCCGCTCCCTGTGTGCAGTTGGAGTCTGGAGTCATGAGATTTAGTGTGATTGTAATAACAGTGAATTTCCAGCAATGTCTTATCCTCTCCTCTGCATTGTCTGTACAGCTCCAGAGTCACTTCATTGTTATCCTCGGGACATTTCATATTACAGTCAGTGATGTCTGATCCGCTCTGTACATACACCGTTCCTGATGACACCGATATGATCATCATATACAGGAGACCTGGGAGGTGAAGACAGATCAGAAATGTGAGCAGAACATTCATAGTGTCCCTAAATTCCACTTGTAATTTATGGTATCATGAATATAAACAGAAGCAAAAAAACATCCCAGCAGAGAAGAGGAACATAAACACATCGATCGTCCCAAAGCCTCATCAGCTCCAGTTCTTTGTGTGTCCATTTCTATTGATGAGATTTACAACCAAAAAAAAGTTGCGCTGAGTGGAGGATAAATAATATCTGTGCAGCATGGTGCAATCCTAATATAAGTACCTATACACAAAATACATAACAAAAAACCTGCAATATAGTGCTTCTGTGTTCCAATCTTAAATTGATCTGATAAACAATGTAGTAATGTGCTGAATAAGGATGAGCTGAAAACCCCTCGGTTCGGTTCACATCAGAACTTGCGAACAGGTAAAGAATTTGGACAAACACGCAAACACCGTTAAAGCCTATGGGACACGAACATGAAAAATCAAAAGTGCTCATTCTATTATGCAAGTTATTGTCATAAAAAGTGTTTGGGGACCCGGGTCCTGCCCCAGGGGACATGGATCAATGCAAAAATTTTTTGTTTTAAAAACACCGTTTTTTTGGGAGCAGTGATTTTAATAATGCTTAAGTTGAAACAATAAAAATGAAATATTCCTTTAAATATTGTGCCTGGGGGGGTGTCTATAGTATGCCTGTACAGTGCTGCATCTTTCCTGTGTTTAGAACAGTCTGACAGCAAAATTACATTTCTAAAGGAAAAAAGTTATTTAAAACTACTCGCGGCTGTAATGAATTCAGGTTTCGGCAATATAGATAAAACTCATTGAAAAAAGACATGGGCCCCCGCCCCAGTCCACTACCAGGCCCTTTGGGTCTGGTATGAATATAAGGGGAACCCCAAATTTAAAAAAAAATTTGCGTGGGGGTCCCCCCAAAATCCATACCAGGCCCTTATCTGAGCACGCAACCTGGCAGGCTGCAGGAAAAGAGGGGGAATGTGAGAGTGCCCCCCCACCTCCTGAACCGTACCAGGCCACATGCCCTCAACATGGGGGGATGCTTTGGAGTCAACCCCAAAGCACCTTGTCCCCATGTTGATGAAGACATATTCAATCAGTTAAAGGTCCTTAACTACTAATCTATACTATTACTCAGAACAGTGTTTTAACGGATTGATATCCTTGCAGATCATGTTCACAAATACCATAAATGCATCACATACAGAGCATAATTAACCACTTCAGCCCCGGAAGATTTGGCTGATGAATAACCGTGCCATTTTTTTGCGATTCGGCATTGCGTCACTTTAACTGACAATTGCCTGGTCATGCGATGCTGCACCCACAAATACAGCTTTTTGGTGGTATTTGATCGCCTCTACGGTTTTTATTTTTTGCGATATAAACAAAAAAAGCGACAATTTTGAAAAAAAAAAACACAATATTTTGTACTTTTTGCTATAATAAATAGCCCCCCCCTTTTTTTTTTTTTAAAAAAAAGCTATTTTTTTCTCAGTTTAGGCCGATATGTATTCTTCTACATATTTTTGGTAAAAAAAAAAAAATTGCAATAAGCGTATATTGATTGCTTTGCGCAAAAGTTATAACGTCTACAAATTAGGGGATAGATTTATAGCATTTTAATTTTATTTTTTTTACTAGTAATGGCGGCGCTCTGCGATTTTTATCAGGACTGCAACATTATAGCGGACACATTGGACACTTTTGACACATTTTTGGGACCATTGGCATTTATACAGCGATCAGTGCTATAAAAATGTCACTGGTAAAGAAGGGGTTAACACTAGGGGGGCAATCAAGGGGTTAACTGGGTTCCCTATTGTGTTTCTAACTGTAGGGGGAGGGGACTGACTAGAGGAAGTGATGGATTGTGGTCCCTAGCTAAAAGGAACTCACAATCTGTCACGCCTCACAGAACAGAACAGGGATTTGTGTGTTTACACACATGTCCCTGTTCTGCCTCTTGTGGCTGTGATCGCTCGTGGCCGGAGGTCAACGCGACCATCGGCCACGAGCATCGGCATCCCTGCTATCCAGCGGGCGTGTGAGCGCGCCTGCTATCCCGATCCTGCGAGCCGAAGTACAGCTACGACGGCTCATGGGATCGTGCTGATCTGCAGCAGTAACATGACGGCAGCTGGTCGGCGGTTAATAGGCAAGTACAATGATTAACAATGATAATGAATGAAAAAGAAAGAAAAAAAAATAGAAATAAAAATAAAAACAGTGTGAGTAGTTCCCACTATACAAACATGTGAGGGTTCAATTAATTAACATATAAACTCACTAACAAATATTAGCAGATAAATAATATTTGGCTAATGCTCACTGGTAAGCCATATCACTGGTCCCTATAGGCATAAATGTAAATATATAACCGGCTTATGAATGTGAGGCTGTGAATAATCATTCACCATGGAATGTAAGCTACATCCTGAATGTAGCTAAGTAAACAAACCCTGCCCGCTGTTACATAGGAATAATATAGCCCCAAACAAAAGTTGACAAGATGTCACCCCAGGGACCACAACCCCTCATAAAAGGGTGAATAAATATAATAAAAAATAATAATAATCATAATAATCATAATAATAGGGAACCTGCTACTCTGTTAGCAGACCCCTATGATAAAAAGGTAGGGCTGGGAGATTTTCCACAAAAAAAAAAAAAAATCTGGGATTTTCTTTAAAAAAAAAAAAAACTCTATTCGAATCGAGTTTTTTTTTTTTGGACACCGCGCCGGTCCCGAGGAGCTGTGGACATTAGTTTTTAGGCGAGGCCGTGGCTTTGGCTTAGTTCGCACCGTCCGGCCTCGGACTAGGCCGAAGCCGTGGCCTCGCCTAAAAACTAATGTCCGCAGCTCCTCGGGACCAGCGCGGTGGAAAAAAAAAATCTAAAAAAAAAAAATCGATTTGCTTAAATTTTGAATCTATTTGACCTCTCAACTCGATTCAAGATTTAAATCGATTTTTTTCATAGTCCTATGATGAGGTACCACTAGGTGGCTGCCCTAAGTGGCCACCATATTAAACCCCCAAAAATAGAGGCTCTAACCCTAATAATATACAAATAAAATTTACCATAATAGTAACCTATACACTATCTAACAACCTATATGTTGAATATGGGCCTATCATAAATAAGGTCTCCCCTTATGTGAAATTCAAAAAATCTAATGGGTGTTATCAGAGGATATTACCGGTCACTAAGAAGGCATCTAAGGTCAAACTCTTTATTTAGCCCCCCCAGCATAAAAGACCCCCATCTGGTGAGTCCACCATGATTCCCTCTTACTAATCGCCCTAAGGCTGGATTCACACCTATACATTTTTAGTGCTTTTTACATTTTGCAGATTTGCGCTACAGAACATGTTCCATAGGAAACCATGGTAAATGGACTGTAGTGCAAATCTGCAAAATACTAAAAGACGCCAGAGAGACCCCCGAAGTCGGAAGAAGACCCCGGAGCTGCCTAATAAAATTACTTTAAAAACCTGTGTACTGTATGAATGCAATCTATACAGAACCTCTGGGGGGATCTAGGATGGAAAAGGACCTGGGGGTCCTAGTAGATGATAGGCTCAGCAATGGCATGCAATGCCAAGCTGCTGCTAACAAAGCAAACAGAATATCGGCATTAAAAGGGGGATCAACTCCAGAGATAAAACGATAATTCTCCCGCTCTACAAGACTCTGGTCCGGCCGCACCTGGAGTATGCGGTCCAGTTCTGGGCACCAGTCCTCAGGAGGGACGTACTGGAAATGGAGCGAGTACAAAGAAGGGCAACAAAGCAAATAAAGGGTCTGGAGGATATTAGTTATGAGAAAAGGTTGCGAGCTCTGAACTTATTCTCTCTGGAGAAGAGACTCTTGAGAGGGGATATGATTTCAATTTACAAATACTGTACTGGTGACCCCACAATAGGGATAAAACTTTTTCGCAGAAGGGAGTTTAATAAGACTCGTGGCCACTCATTAAAATTAGAAGAAAAGAGGTTTAACCTTAAACTACGTAGAGGGTTCTTTACTGTAAGAGCGGCAAGGATGTGGAATTCCCTTCCACAGGCGGTGGTCTCAGCGGAGAGCATTGATAGCTTCAAGAAACTATTAGATAATCACCTGAATGACCGCAATATACAGGGATATGTAATGTAATACTGACACATAATCACACACATAGGTTGGACTTGTGTCTTTTTTCAACCTCACCTACTATGTATTTTTTATTGACACTTTTTTCCCTAGGTGAATGGGAAGGGGTATTATGTACCCCATACTCATTCACATAGGGTGGGGGGCTGGGATCTGGGGGCCTCTTATTAAAGAGGGCTCCCAGATTGAGATAAGCCCCCCGCCCACAGACCCCGACAACCAACGGCCAGGGTTGTCGGGAAGAGGCCCTTGTCCTCATCAACCTGGGGACAAGGTGCTTTGGGGTGGGGGGCCCGCAGGGCGCCCCCCTCCACCAAAGCACCCACCCCCATGTTGAGGGCATGCGGCCTGGTACAGCTCAGGAGGGGCGCTCGCTCGTCCCCACCCTCTTTCCTGACCGGCCAGGCTGCGTGCTCAGATAAGGGTCTGGTATGGATTCTGGGGGACCCCTACGCTGTTTTTTTGGCGTAGGGGGTTCCCCTTAAAATCCATACCAGAAAGAAGGGCTTGGTATTCCCCAGAGGGGAATTCCCTCTCACGCCGGCCGCCGTAGAAAAATGTGTTTTTCCTATTGCAGCTAGAGCGAGATGTACAGTACCCTGCCGCCGAGAACCAGCGCGATCGGATCGCGCTGGAAACATTCTTGCGGCTGCGTATTGTAGTTTGTACAAAAGTCTGATGTTTTGTGTACACATGATCGGACTTTGCTCCATCAGACTTTTGTTGCCGGAAAGTTTGTCCGTTCGCACAGCCAACAAAAGTCCAATGGAAACTGAAAAACTTTGTCCGATGGAGCGTACACACGGTCAGATGTTGCTCCAAAACAGCTAATTTGCATGTTTGTTGTCAAAAAGTCCAATCGTGTGTACGGGCCTTAAGAGCAATCCATAGGGAGCGAATGAATGTACAAACCTTATGAAAACTATGATAATTCACAATAGGTAATAAATCAATCACTTATGTTCAGGATATCAATAAATAATATGGAGAATATTAGTTTTTATTGCTCTGCAGGAGAAAAGCTCTATATACATATATTTATACACAGAACAGTTTGTCTGGATTGATCCATCTAATTGCAACAAGTTAACTCCGTTCAGGAGGCGTCTCCCATGTATTGTTCAGTTGGATGGATAAATCTATTTATAAATCCACAATACATGTGAAGGGTCTATTTTAGTCCTCTGTATGGGATTCATCTTCTGCCAGCTGCTTTCATCCAGACCTTTCCTCCTGTACTACAATCATCATCTGATTTGCTTTACATTTAACTCCTTGTTTTCAGGGACCGGTGCTCTGTCTTTGAAAGTTCTACAATTGCAGCAGCTGAAATTGTTATATGATTAACCGCTTGGTGACCAGCGCATGCCAATTTATGTTGCCAGAATGGCACTGGTAGGCAAAAGGGCATACAGGTATGTCCCCTTTAAGAAGCGGTGTCGCGGCGGCGCGCCCGTAGCAGTCACCGTGACCACGGGTCCTGCGGACTCGATGTCCGCCGGGTGCCCACGATCGTGTCACGGAGAGGAAGAACGGGGAGATACTTTTGTAAACAAAGAATTTCCCCGTTCTGCCTAGTGACAGGACAGAGATCACAGCTCTCCGTCATAGAGAGCAGTGATCACTGTCCTGTGTGTTGTAGCCCCTCCCCCTCTCAGTTAGAATCACTCCCTAGGACACACTTAACCCCTTCACCGCCCCCTAGTGTTTAACCCCTTCACTGCCAGTGTCATTAACACAGTAATCAGTGCATTTTAATAGCACTGATCGCTGTATAAATGACAATGGTCCCAAAAATGTGTCAAAAGTGTCCAATGTGTCCGCCATAATGTCGCAGTCCCGATAAAAATCACAGATCGCCGCCATTACTAATAAAAAAAAATTAAAAATAAAAATGCCATAAAACTATCCCATTTTGTAGACGCAATAAATTTTGCGCAAACCAATATACGCTTATTGCATTTTTTTTTTTTTATCAAAAATATGTAGGAGAATACATATCGGCCTAAATTGAGGAAAAAAATGTTTTTTTATATATATTTTTGAGGGATATTTATTATAGCAAAAAGTAAAAAATAATGCGTTGTTTTCAAAATTGACGCCCTTTTTTTTGTTTATAGCGCAAAAAATAAAATCCGCAGAGGCGATCAAATACCACCAAAAGAAAGCTCTATTTGTGGGAAAAAAGGATGTCAATTTTGTTTGGGTGTTTTGGGAGGGAGGAGAGGACTGAGGGGAATACAGAGTTTCTTCTTGTATTTGTTCTGGATACATATTTTATACATTTTTCAATAAAAATATTTTTATACATTTGGATCTGGTGACTCGGTAGGTTATAAATTAGTGTCTTTCCACTATTCTTTTCTTTTTATTGTCAGGAAGAGAAAAATCTGTTAACTCCCATCTAGTATTCCATCAGTATGTGCAGAGGGAAGGAGTCCGTCTCAGGAGTCCCCAACCTTTTTGGCACCCGACACCGTCTTCAATCATCCCGACACCATGACTTCAACGTGTCACTTGTCATTGTAGCCATCAGATTGAGAGCCCCTCCCCCCCAGTACCAGTGCTGTACCCCCTGTCAGTGTATGGAGAGCCCCCTCCCCCAGTACCAGTGCTGTACCCCCTGTCAGTGTATGGAGAGCCCCCTCCCCCCAGTACCAGTGCTGTACCCCCTGTCAGTGTATGGAGAGCCCCCTGACCCAGTACCAGTGCTATACCCCCTGTCAGTATATGGAGAGCCCCCCCAGTACCAGTGCTGTACCCCCTGTCAGTGTATGGAGAGCCCCCTCCCCCAGTATCAGTGCTGTACCCCCTGTCAGTGTATGGAGAGCCCCCTCCTCCAGTATCAGTGCTGTACCCCCTGTCAGTATATGGAGACCCCCCCAGTATCAGTGCTGTACCCCCTGTCAGTGTATAGAGAGCCCCCTCCCCCAGTACCAGTGCTGTACCCCCTGTCATCAGATGGAGAGCCCCTCCCCCCGGTACCAGTGCTGTACCCCCTGTCAGTGTATGGAGAGCCCCCTAGTACCAGTGCTGTACCCCCTGTCAGTGTATGGAGAGCCCCCTCCTCCAGTATCAGTGCTGTACCCCCTGTCAGTATATGGAAAACCCCCCAGTACCAGTGCTGTAGCCCCTGTCAGTGTATGGAGAGCCCCCTGACCCAGTATCAGTGCTGTACCCCCTGTCAGTATATGGAGAGCCCCCCAGTACCAGTGCTGTACCCCCTGTCAGTGTATGGAGAGCCCCCTCCTCCAGTATCAGTGCTGTACCCCCTGTCAGCATATGGAAAGCCCCCCCAGTACCAGTGCTGTAGCCCCTGTCAGTGTATGGAGAGCCCCCTGACCCAGTATCAGTGCTGTACCCCCTGTCAGTATATGGAGAGCCCCCCAGTATCAGTGCTGTACCCCCTGTCAGTGTATGGAGAGCCCCCTCCTCCAGTATCAGTGCTGTACCTCCTGTCAGTATATGGAAAGCCCCCCCAGTACCAGTGCTGTACCCCCTTGTCAGTGTATGGAGAGCCCCCCCCCCCCAGTACCAGTGCTGTACCCCCTGTCAGTGTATGGAGAGCCCCCTCCCCCAGTATCAGTGCTGTACCCCCTGTCAGTGTATGGAGAGCCCCCTCCTCCAGTATCAGTGCTGTACCCCCTGTCAGTATATGGAGAGCCCCCCCAGTATCAGTGCTGTACCCCCTGTCAGTGTATGGAAAGCCCCCCTCCCCCAGTACCAGTGCTGTACCCCCTGTCATCAGATGGAGAGCCCCTCCCCCCGGTACCAGTGCTGAACCCCCTGTCAGTGTATGTGTATGGAGAGCCCCCTCCTCCAGTACCAGTGCTGTACCCCCTGTCAGTGTATGGAGAGCCCCCCTCCCCCCAGTACCAGTGCTGTACCACCTGTCAGTGTATGGAGAGCCCCTCCCCCCAGTACCAGTGCTGTACCCCCTGTCAGTGTATGGAGAGCCCCCTCCTCCAGTATCAGTGCTGTGCCCCCTGTCAGTATATGGAGAGCCCCCCCAGTACCAGTGCTGTACCCCCTGTCAGTGTATGGAGAGCCCCCTCTCCCAGTACCAGTGCTGTACCCCCTGTCAGTGTATGGAGAGCCCTCTCCCCCAGTACCAGTGCTGTACCCCCTATCAGTGTATGGAGAGCCCCCTCCCCCAGTATCAGTGCTGTACCCCCTGTCAGTGTATGGAGAGACCCTCCCCCAGTACCAGTGTTGTACCCCCTGTCAGTGTATAGAGAGCCCCCTCCCCCAGTACCAGTGCTGTACCCCCTGTCAGTGTATGGAGAGCCCCTCCCCCCAGTACTGTACCCTCTGTCAGTGTATGGAGAGCCCCCCTCCCCCCAGTGCTGTACCCCCTGTCAGTGTATGGAGAGCCCCACCCCCAGTACCAGTGCTGTACCCCCTGTCAGTGTATGGAGAACCCCCCCAGTACCAGTGCTGTACCCCCTGTCAGGTGGGCTGTATGGGGCCCCATGATTTCTAACAGCAGCTCTTACTAAACATATCACACAGAATAAATCCATCCTGCAGGGTTCAATCACATATCACTGGGTGGAGTCTGAATAGGCGGATGAAGCAGTGACCAATCAGAGGGCAGCCAGTGGGAGATCTCCAGGTCCAGCATGCGGCACAGACAGCAGGACCCGGATCCGGCACAGAGGTACCGGGCTTTCCTCATCGGGGGTCCGGCTGGAGAAGCAGAGATCAGAAAGGATAAGCCGGTCCTCAGATAAAAACACTTAGGAGGTGCCGAGTGATCCTAGCAGGGCCGGGTATTATTAGTACTATACAGGGTTTATTTGGTGCCAACTGTTTGCACCGCATTTAAGGATATAGACAATACAGCAACAATTCTAGAGGGTTAGGAGGGCCCTGGTCCTGGGAGCTTACAATCTAATAGGGAGGGGCTGGTGGAAGAAAAGGTAATAACTGTGAGGGATGTACTGATGGGAGAAAGAGAAGATTCGGTTATTAGCTGAAGGCAGGATAGACCTCCCTGAGGAGAGGAGTTTTCAGGGATCACCTGAAAATGGACAGTAGGAGACAGACAGATTGGGGGTATGGAGTTCCAGAGGATGGGAGAAGCTCTAGAGAAGTCCTGGAGACAGGCATGGGAGGAGGAGGAGGAGGAGACAGGCATGGGAGGAGGAGGAGGAGACAAGCATGGGAGGAGGAGGAGGAGGAGACAAGCATGGGAGGAGGAGGAGACAAGCATGGGAAGAGGAGGAGACGACAAGCATGGGAAGAGGAGGAGACGACAAGCATGGGAAGAGGAGGAGACGACAAGCATGGGAAGAGGAGGAGACGACAAGCATGGGAGGAGGAGGAGATGACAAGCATGGGAGGAAGAGACAAGCATGGGAGGAGGAGGAGAGAAAGGAAGGGCAGACAGCAGCCATCTGACAGCAAGAAGAGATGTCACTCATTCCTATGTGTCTGTTCATATCTGATGAAGACGCCTCTATGTCACCCCTTATCAGTAATACTGGAAGGCACTTTTCTGAGGTCCAGAGGGAGATGAAAGTCCTCTGTGTACAGCAGGAACGTACATTCAGGTGAGGCAGAGAACATAAAAAAAAAATATATATATAAAACTCACTTCTTGTCAGAGGCACTGAGCTCAATGGACAGCTTGGAGTCTTGGACTAATAGTAAAGTACCATTGGTCCCAGCTGTCCAATAAAAATGCTGCAGTGGAGGCACGCCTCTCACTGCAGTGTCATAGAAGGGGGCGTGTCTAAAAAGACAAATACTCCCTTTCAGCCCAACCCTCTCATCTAGAAGGAAAAAAACATGTGTTTATGTGTATAAGATTTACCCATAATCCCATGTTTTTCTCACACAGTTAAAGTGGAGTTCCACCCAAAAGTGGAACTTCCATTCATTGTACTCCCCCCTCCGGTGCCACATTTGGCACCTTTCGGGGGGGATGGGGGGATAGGATACCCGTCTTTCACAGGTATGCTGTTCCCACTTCTGGGATCCTCAGCTGCGGGTATTGACGTCACCCCGGGGCTCCCTCCTCCTTCACCCGGCCGCTGGGCCAGTAGGAGAGCGGAGTGGCACCTCACGCATGCGCTGTAGGGTTCCCGGTGTGAAGCCATAAGGCTATACTGCCGGATTCCCTGAAAACATCATCTGCAGTGCCAACATCGCTGGACCCCAGGACAGGTAAGTGTCCAGGGAGGTGCGGTGAGGGGAGTGTCCGGTGAGGGGAGTGTCCGGTGAGGGGAGTGTCCGGTGAGGGATGTCTGGTGAGGGGAGTGTCCGGTGAGGGGAGTGTCCGGTGAGGGGAGTGTCCGGTGAGGGAGTGTCCGGTGAGGGGAGAGTCTGGTGAGGGGAGTGTCTGGTGAGGGGAGTGTCTGGTGAGGAGTGTCCGGTGAGGGGAGTGTCTGGTGAGGAGTGTCCGGTGAGGGGAGTGTCTGGTGAGGAGTGTTCGGTGAGGTGAGTGTCTGGTGAGGAGTGTTCGGTGAGGTGAGTGTCTGGTGAGGAGTGTTCGGTGAGGTGAGTGTCTGGTGAGGAGTGTCTGGTGAGGGGAGTGTCCGGTGAGGGGAGTGTCCGGTGAGGGGAGTGTCCGGTGAGGGGAGTGTCCGGTGAGGGGAGTGTCCGGTGAAGGGAGTGTCCGGTGAGGGGAGTGTCCGGTGAGGGGAGTGTCCGGTGAGGGGAGTGTCCGGTGAGGGGAGTGTCCGGTGAGGGGAGTGTCCGGTGAGGGGAGTGTTCGGTGAGGAGTGTCCGGTGAGGAGTGTTCGGTGAGGAGTGTCCGGTGAGGAGTGTCCGGTGAGGAGTGTCCGGTGAGGAGTGTGTCCGGTGAGGGGAGTGTCCGAGGAGGGGAGTGTCCGGTGAGGGGAGTGTCCGGTGAGGGGAGTGTCCGGTGAGGGGAGTGTTCGGTGAGGAGTGTCCGGTGAGGAGTGTTTGGTGAGGAGTGTTTGGTGAGGAGTGTCCGGTGAGGAGTGTCCGGTGAGGAGTGTCCGGTGAGGAGTGTGTCCGGTGAGGGGAGTGTCCGAGGAGGGGAGTGTCCGGTGAGGGGAGTGTCCGGTGAGGGGAGTGTCCGGTGAGGGGAGTGTCCGAGGAGGGGAGTGTCCGGTGAGGGGAGTGTCCGGTGAGGGGAGTGTCCGGTGAGGGGAGTGTTCGGTGAGGAGTGTCCGGTGAGGAGTGTTCGGTGAGGAGTGTCCGGTGAGGAGTGTGTCCGGTGAGGGGAGTGTCCGGTGAGGGGAGTGTCCGGTGAGGGGAGTGTCCGGTGAGGGGAGTGTCCGGTGAGGTGAGTGTCCGGTGAGGTGAGTGTCCGGTGAGGTGAGTGTCCGGTGAGGTGAGTGTCCGGTGAGGTGAGTGTCCGGTGAGGTGAGTGTCCGGTGAGGAGTGTCCGGTGAGGGGAGTGTCCGGTGAGGGGAGTGTCCGGTGAGGGGAGTGTCCGGTGAGGGGAGTGTCCGGTGAGGTGAGTGTCCGGTGAGGTGAGTGTCCGGTGAGGTGAGTGTCCGGTGAGGTGAGTGTCCGGTGAGGTGAGTGTCCGGTGAGGTGAGTGTCCGGTGAGGAGTGTCTGGTGAGGAGTGTCTGGTGAGGAGTGTCTGGTGAGGAGTGTCTGGTGAGGAGTGTCTGGTGAGGAGTGTCTGGTGAGGAGTGTCCGGTGAGGAGTGTCCGGTGAGGAGTGTCTGGTGAGGGGCGTGTCCGGTGAGGGGAGTGTTCGGTGAGGAGTGTCCGGTGAGGAGAGTGTCCGGTGAGGAGTGTCTGGTGAGGAGTGTCCGGTGAGGTGAGTGTCCGGTGAGGAGAGTGTCCGGTGAGGAGTGTCCGGTGAGGGGAGTGTCCGGTGAGGGGAGTGTCCGGTGAGGGGAGTGTCCGGTGAGGGGAGTGTCCGGTGAGGGGAGTGTCCGGTGAGGGGAGTGTTCGGTGAGGAGTGTCCGGTGAGGAGTGTTCGGTGAGGAGTGTCCGGTGAGGAGTGTCCGGTGAGGAGTGTCCGGTGAGGAGTGTGTCCGGTGAGGGGAGTGTCCGAGGAGGGGAGTGTCCGGTGAGGGGAGTGTCCGGTGAGGGGAGTGTCCGGTGAGGGGAGTGTTCGGTGAGGAGTGTCCGGTGAGGAGTGTTTGGTGAGGAGTGTCCGGTGAGGAGTGTCCGGTGAGGAGTGTCCGGTGAGGGGCGTGTCCGGTGAGGGGAGTGTCTGGTGAGGAGTGTCTGGTGAGGGGAGTGTCCGGTGAGGGGAGTGTTCGGTGAGGAGTGTCCGGTGAGGAGAGTGTCCGGTGAGGAGTGTCTGGTGAGGAGTGTCCGGTGAGGTGAGTGTCCGGTGAGGAGAGTGTCCGGTGAGGAGTGTCCGGTGAGGGGAGTGTCCGGTGAGGTGAGTGTCCGGTGAGGGGAGTGTCCGGTGAGGTGAGTGTCCGGTGAGGGGAGTGTCCGGTGAGGGGAGTGTCCGGTGAGGGGAGTGTCCGGTGAGGGGCGTGTCCGGTGAGGGGCGTGTCCGGTGAGGGGAGTGTCCGGTGAGGGGCGTGTCCGGTGAGGGGCATGTCCGGTGAGGGGCGTGGTTGGTATCAGATCCAGATACACACAGGTTACATACACCATGATCATTAGAGTGAGATCAATAATTCCAGCACTAGATCTCCTCTGTAACTCTAAACATGGAACCTGTAAAAAATGTTAAAGTATCGCCTATGAAGATTTATAAGTAGTGAAGTTTGGCTCCATTCCACAAGTGCGCAATTGTAAAGTGTGACATGTTAGGTATCTATTTACTCTGCGTAACATCATCTTTCACTTTATACAAAAAAAATGGGGCTAACTTTATTGTGTTTTGTTTTTAATTCATGAAAGAGTTTCTTTCAAAAAAAAAAATGCGTCTGAAAAATTGCTGTGCAAATACCGTAACATGAAAAGTTGCAACAACCACCATTTTATTCCCTAAGGCAGTGATGGGGAACCTTGGCACCCCAGATGTTTTGGAACTACAGATTTTCCATCCATCTGTGGATCGGATCGGGTGACGATGGACTCTACGGTCCGTCTTCATCTGATCCCCCATAGAGGAGAGCGGCGCTCCGACAGGTCCGTCCCTGCACAGTGTACAGAGACCGACCTGTCATCTGCCTGCTCAGCGGGGATCGACGGAGCCATCCCCCCCACTGAGCAGAGCGGGCTCCGTACACGAATGAGCCCTTAGGAGTCTCCCTCCTGCTGCAGCAATCTGACCCACATGTGGTGATCACTCCTCTCTATACAGGGGGTTCAAAAAGGAGATTATGTCCACTACATGTATATATACTGTATATATATATCCAGGATCTCTCCTTTCATAAAATAAATACATTTGGGCTGTTGCAGTCATTTCTATAAACAAATAAAAAAAGGCTTATTGCGTGTGAAAATGATAAAACTGTTCTGGTAGATAAGGGGTTAAAACAGTTTCCTCCTGTGATCAGAGAAATGTGGGATCACGTGATGTAACTCCCATCCCTCCCCCTCCCTGTACACTCCTCTCTATATATTTCCTATAAATATCTAACTAGATACATTGTATCTGATGTAATACTGTGTACAGCCAATCGGAACACAGAGACATTGCTGTGACCGCGCCCACTACTGCACACGGCTCATGGGCGGGGACTGACATGTAGGGTGCTGATTGGTTGTGTATAAGAAGTGTCAGAGGAGAGACGATGGAGAGAGAGAGAGGAGATCGTATTGTGTGTTGGAGAACACCGGGGATCTGTACGGGGATGTGATGAGCGGGAAGCGGAGATGTGGGGTGAGAAGAGCGGGGAGTGTCCGGAGATTTCATCTCACACCGGAGAGAAAACACACCGGAGGAACCGACTGACATTTCCTGGAATTGTATATTTGCTGCCACCCTATGGAGGAAGAGGGAATTACAGTCCCTGGAGCTGTGTGCTGCCACCCTATGGAGGAAGAGGGAACTGCAGTCCCTGGAGCTGTGTGTGCTGCCACCCTATGGAGGAAGAGGGAACTGCAGTCCCTGGAGCTGTGTGTGCTGCCACCCTATGGAGGAAGAGGGAACTGCAGTCCCTGGAGCTGTGTGTGCTGCCACCCTATGGAGGAAGAGGGAACTGCAGTCCCTGGTGCTGTGTGCTGCCACCCTATGGAGGAAGAGGGAACTGCAGTTCCTGGTGCTGTGGAGCTGCCATAGACTTCTCTCCTCTGTTGTCGGATCGGTGAAGATCTTCTCGGATTTATCTGATGTTTCTGGTTTACAATCTTCCCCCATCTACTGCAACTGACCTGAGAAATCTGATTGGTTGCTATTGGGGGAGAGAAGAGAGAATCTGCAGTAGCTGTTCATGACAACCAATCAGCTTCTATCTTCTGCTTCTTCAGTAAAACTCTGAGAATGAAAGCTAGAAGGTGATTGGTTGGTGAGATTTCTCCTTCTCTCCATAGAGAAGTCACACATTGTATATGGGCAGAGCGGGGGATAGAAATCGTACAGATCTCAGAGGGAGAATTTCTATCAATAATCCCCAGTGATCGGAAATCAATCAATTCATTAATTATATTACAACCCCCCCCCCCCCATCACATCACACTGTGTACCCCGGAATATACACTCACCCCCATACACAGAAGTCTCTGGACGGATCATTGCCGGTGTCTTGTCAAATACAGTCCCCTATCATATAGTGTCCCGGTCAGTGATGAGATCTGCTCTGATCTCCTTCTCACTACATTCTGAGAGACTGGACTCCGCCCACATGAACGATGGGGACCAATACAAAACTAAGGCCAGCCTAACTATCTGGTCAGTACACAGCGAATAGGAAACACCCTTCCCACAACATACTGGAAACAACCCTGAGAGCAGCTTTTACAACTGGAATGGAACTTCAGTAGGAAGAAAGGGAAGTGTCTGGCTCTGTTCTGTCCCCTACTGTGTGTGAGAGAAATGGTGAAGAAAACCTGCGCTCATGAGCAATACGTGATAAAAATATATAAATTCACAAAGTGCAGCTGCAAAAAAAAAAAACTCCAAATATCCATGAAGTGGTAAACATGTAAATAAAACTTTTGTGCGCTAGCAATAAATAATTAAATAAATAAATGAAGAGTGCCTAGGAGACACAATGTGTGTGTGAATCCCAGCAAAAAAATTAATAATAATAACAACAAGTGCATAAGATCATTACTTGAAAATCCAACTAAATATTGACATAAACTGAAAAACAAGTGATCACACATCAGTCCGTGACTAGATTCAAAGAAAAAATGGGTAAAAAGAAAAAGTCCACTCGCTACATCTCATCACAGAATCATGAGAAATAATAAGCTGAAGGGATTCTTATCAAATGTACATTGATTGCAGAAAAAGGGGTAATAGATGTGCGCTTACCCCAATCGTTGGACCTCCTCTATGGCAAGGTCGTATGAGCTTGCAGATATAGCCCTCTGCAGGGACAGAATGTTGTTATCCGGGTCTTGACAGCATGTACCACCGACTCCAGCGAGGTCCGGACAGTCCAACTGCTCCAACATCAGAGGGGGGACGGATCAGATGGATCTCTGGTTAGAGATCCATCTGATCATACGACCTTGCCATAGAGGAGGTCCAACGATTGGGGTAAGTGCACATCTATTACCCCTTTTTCTGCAATCAATGTACATTTGATAAGAATCCCTTCAGCTTATTATTTCTCATGATTCTGTGATGAGATGTAGCGAGTGGACTTTTTCTTTTTACCCATTTTTTCTTTGAATCTAGTCACGGACTGATGTGTGATCACTTGTTTTTCAGTTTATGTCAATATTTAGTTGGATTTTCAAGTAATGATCTTATGCACTTGTTGTTATTATTATTCATTTTTTTGCTGGGATTCACACACACATTGTGTCTCCTAGGCACTCTTCATTTATTTATTTAATTATTTATTGCTAGCGCACAAAAGTTTTATTTACTGTGTGTGAGAACCTTCAATGTCCCATCCCAGCCTGGAGAATGGAGACCAAGTATGTGCAGTCTCCCATCCTCTCCTGTATACTATGTGCAGTCTCCCATCCTCTCCTGTATACTATGTGCAGTCTCCGATCCTCTCCTGTATACTATGTGCAGTCTCCCATCCTCTCCTGTATACTATGTGCAGTCTCCGATCCTCTCCTGTATACTATGTGCAGTCTCCGATCCTCTCCTGTATACTATGTGCAGTCTCCCATCCTCTCCTGTATACTATGTGCAGTCTCCGATCATCTCCTGTATACTATGTGCAGTCTCCGATCCTCTCCTGTATACTATGTGCAGTCTCCCATCCTCTCCTGTATACTATGTGCAGTCTCCCATCCTCTCCTGTATACTATGTGCAGTCTCCCATCCTCTCCTGTATACTATGTGCAGTCTCCCATCCTCTCCTGTATACTATGTGCAGTCTCCCATCCTCTCCTGTATACTATGTGCAGTCTCCCATCCTCTCCTGTATACTATGTGCAGTCTCCCATCCTCTCCTGTATACTATGTGCAGTCTCCCATCCTCTCCTGTATACTATGTGCAGTCTCCCATCCTCTCCTGTATACTATGTGCAGTCTCCCATCCTCTCCTGTATACTATGTGCAGTCTCCCATCCTCTCCTGTATACTATGTGCAGTCTCCCATCCTCTCCTGTATACTATGTGCAGTCTCCCATCCTCTCCTGTATACTATGTGCAGTCTCCCATCCTCTCCTGTATACTATGTGCAGTCTCCCATCCTCTCCTGTATACTATGTGCAGTCTCCCATCCTCTCCTGTATACTATGTGCAGTCTCCCATCCTCTCCTGTATACTATGTGCAGTCTCCCATCCTCTCCTGTATACTATGTGCAGTCTCCCATCCTCTCCTGTATACTATGTGCAGTCTCCCATCCTCTCCTGTATACTATGTGCAGTCTCCCATCCTCTCCTGTATACTATGTGCAGTCTCCCATCCTCTCCTGTATACTATGTGCAGTCTCCCATCCTCTCCTGTATACTATGTGCAGTCTCCCATCCTCTCCTGTATACTATGTGCAGTCTCCCATCCTCTCCTGTATACTATGTGCAGTCTCCCATCCTCTCCTGTATACTATGTGCAGTCTCCCATCCTCTCCTGTATACTATGTGCAGTCTCCCATCCTCTCCTGTATACTATGTGCAGTCTCCCATCCTCTCCTGTATACTATGTGCAGTCTCCCATCCTCTCCTGTATACTATGTGCAGTCTCCCATCCTCTCCTGTATACTATGTGCAGTCTCCCATCCTCTCCTGTATACTATGTGCAGTCTCCCATCCTCTCCTGTATACTATGTGCAGTCTCCCATCCTCTCCTGTATACTATGTGCAGTCTCCCATCCTCTCCTGTATACTATGTGCAGTCTCCGATCATCTCCTGTATACTATGTGCAGTCTCCGATCATCTCCTGTATAAAATGTGCAGTCTCCGATCATCTCCTGTATACTATGTGTAGTCTCCGATCATCTCCTGTATACTATGTGTAGTCTCCGATCATCTCCTGTATACTATGTGTAGTCTCCGATCATCTCCTGTATAAAATGTGCAGTCTCCGATCATCTCCTGTATACTATGTGCAGTGCCAGGACAAGGCCAGCTAGAGCCCAGGGCAAACATGCCAAACTGCACACCCCCCAAAATATATTAGCATTATGTGTTATCAAAAATCCCCCCCTCCCAAAAAAATGTGAGCACTAATCTGCATGCTTACTCCCTAAGAATTAATTCCCCTTCCTCCAAGGGCAAATCCGCCCCCACCCTGCAGAAATCCCCCCTCCCAGCATAAATCTTTAACCCCAACCTCCCCTCCCAGCTCAAATCCTCTCTCTCCCCAAATCCTCCCAGCACCCCTCCCCCCGCCTCCCAAAAAAAATCACTCCTCCTAGAACAAATACTCTACTCCTCAAAACCCCCCTCCTCTGAGTATATATCCTCTCCCCTCCACTCCAAATCCTCCCTCCTAGCACAACCCCCCCAAATACCCCCATTCATCCCTACTGGCACAAATCCCCCCCCAAAAAAATATTTCCCC
The DNA here is from genome assembly GCA_037952835.1 of Lithobates septentrionalis. NCBI lineage: Eukaryota > Metazoa > Chordata > Amphibia > Anura > Ranidae > Lithobates > Lithobates septentrionalis. The sequence goes on from JBBDGP010003642.1 coordinate 723,418, forward strand.
CCTCCTAGCACAAATCCCCTCCCCCCTCTACAATATTACCTGTTCTAGCACAAACAACCCAAAATCCCCCTTTCTAGTACAAATCCAATTCCTTCACCCCCCCCCCCAACACAAATCCCTCATAATCACCTTTCCTAGCTAACTCCCCAAATTTCCCCTCCTAGAACAATTCTTACCCCCTGCTGTACTATGTGCAGTCTCCAATCATCTCCTGTATACTATGTGCAGTCTCCAATCATCTCCTGTATACTATGTGCAGTCTCCAATCATCTCCTGTATACTATGTGCAGTCTCCAATCATCTCCTGTATACTATGTGCAGTCTCCAATCATCTCCTGTATACTATGTGCAGTCTCCAATCATCTCCTGTATACTATGTGCAGTCTCCAATCATCTCCTGTATACTATGTGCAGTCTCCCATCCTCTCCTGTATACTATGTGCAGACTCCAATCATCTCCTGTATACTATGTGCAGACTCCAATCATCTCCTGTATACTATGTGCAGACTCCAATCATCTCCTGTATACTATGAGCAGTCTCTGATCATCTCCTGTATACTATGAGCAGTCTCTGATCATCTCCTGTATACTATGAGCAGTCTCTGACCGTCTCCTGTATATTATGAGCAGTCTCTGACCCTCTCCTGTACTATGTCTGCAGTCTCTGATCATCTCCTGTATTATGTCTGCAGTCTCTGATCATCTCCTGTACACTATGTGCAGACTCTGATCATCTCCTGCATACCATGTGCAGTCTCTGATCATCTCCTGTACTATGTCTGCAGTCTCTGATCATCTCCTGTACTATGTCTGCAGTCTCTGATCATCTCCTGTATTATGTCTGCAGTCTCTGATCATCTCCTGTATTATGTCTGCAGTCTCTGATCATCTCCTGTACTATGTCTGTAGTCTCTGATCATCTCCTGTACTATGTCTGTAGTCTCTGATCATCTCCTGTATTATGTCTGCAGTCTCTGACCATCTCCTGTACTATGTCTGCAGTCTCTGATCATCTCCTGTACTATGTCTGCAGTCTCTGATCATCTCCTGTACTATGTCTGTAGTCTCTGATCATCTCCTGTATTATGTCTGCAGTCTCTGACCATCTCCTGTACTATGTCTGCAGTCTCTGATCATCTCCTGTACTATGTCTGCAGTCTCTGATCATCTCCTGTATCATGTCTGCAGTCTCTGATCATCTCCTGTATCATGTCTGCAGTCTCTGATCATCTCCTGTATTATGTCTGCAGTCTCTGATCATCTCCTGTACTATGTCTGCAGTCTCTGATCATCTCCTGTACACTATGTGCAGACTCTGATCATCTCCTGCATACCATGTGCAGTCTCTGATCATCTCCTGTACTATGTCTGTAGTTTTTGATCATCTCCTGCATACCATGTGCAGTCTCTGATCATCTCCTGTACTATGTCTGTAGTTTTTGATCATCTCCTGTACTATGTCTGCAGTCTCTGATCATCTCCTGTACTATGTCTGCAGTCTCTGATCATCTCCTGTATTATGTCTGCAGTCTCTGATCATCTCCTGTATTATGTCTGCAGTCTCTGATCATCTCCTGTATCATGTCTGTAGTCTCTGATCATCTCCTGTACTATGTCTGCAGTCTCTGATCATCTCCTGTACTATGTCTGCAGTCTCTGATCATCTCCTGTACTATGTCTGCAGTCTCTGATCATCTCCTGTACTATGTCTGCAGTCTCTGATCATCTCCTGTACTATGTCTGCAGTCTCTGATCATCTCCTGTACTATGTCTGCAGTCTCTGATCATCTCCTGTACTATGTCTGTAGTCTCTGATCATCTCCTGCATACCATGTGCAGACTCTGATCATCTCCTGTACACTATGTCTGTAGTCTCTGATTATCTCCATAGTACCTTTCAGCACTAAATAATATGCACAACCCTTTGGTGTGTCAGGGGCTGCAGTTGAGGCCCCCAAAATCTCAGCAGTTGGACATACTGGAATGCAGTCTCCAAAACAAGCTATAATGTATAGAGTCAGATCAAGAAAATGTTTTCCCAGGGTCCAATCAATATTAAAGACGGCCCCGTTCCCTGTAAAAGGCCACATCACTTCCTCTGCAAGCATGCCCAGGGCTGGCATCAGCATAAGGCAGCCACTTAGGGTGCCAGGATAGTGGAGGTGGTAAAATCCAAAACCCCGGCGCTTCCTCTGTGTCTCCTCAGCACTCTCCAGTGCTCCCTTGGTGCTCTCTTCTTGTAAGCTCTGGCATTCCAGCAGTGCTGCCATCTCCCCGAGCACTTTCCAACATTCCTTCCCTCTCCTCTATGGTTGTGCAGTGCTGGCTAAATAAAAAAGAAAAAGAAACCGAGGTGGAGGCGGAGCATCTATAAATCCGGGCCGGCTGCTGCTTACAGGCGCTGGCAGAAAGGGAGAGAATTACCAAGCTTTAGAGATCCAGTTGGAAGGGATGCCGGCTACAGGAGGGGAGATAAGTCGGCAGCTTTGTCATGAGGGTTTGTGTGCAGGGACTTAAGAAAGGGTAATAAAGTGGCAGAGAGGTTCACGGGTGGGAGGAAGGGAGGGCTTGTGGTCGGAGCCAGCGTAGTATGCAGCCTGTTTCAGTTGTTTTATGTATTTCAGACAGGCGGCAATTTTTTTCTGACATGTTGGTGTTATATCTTTCAATTTGATGTTATAAGTTGCACTAGTAAATACAGCTAGATAAAACAAAAATAGTGTCTGTCTTAATTTCAGGCTGCAAAGCAACAAAATAGGATTATTTTAAAGGGGGGGATTCTTTTCTATACCCACTGTATGTAATTTATATTGTTAATTTTAATTGCTTTAATTATTTTTCTCATGACGGGCGTAAGTGGGGCCTCATGTCTAAGTTTTGCCTAAGGCCTCACCAAGCCTAGAGCCGCCTCTGCCGGCATCACCAGCACTCCCCTGTGGCGGACATGGGGGTCAAAACGGTGGATGGATATGCTAGGGCTAAGTAGCCACTGTTGTAATTTTGTACCTGGATACCTTTTGTGTTTTAAATTCAACTTTTGTATCAATAAAAGTGTGTGTGTGTGTGTGTGTGTGTGTATATATATATCATGTAACACTGTACTAAAAATTAAATTTTACATAATTTTTTTGGGTGGTATTTAATCACCAGTGTGGTTTTTGTGGGGTGTGTTTATTTATTTAAATAAATTTATATATATATATATATATATATAGATATATAATATACATTTTGATTGTTTTTTTTTCTTTCTATTAACCTATTCAATTTTGGCCAAAATGTATTATGCTACATGTCTTTGGTAATGGAAAAAAATCCCAATAAGTGTATATTGGTCTACATGACAGATAGCATCTGCAAACTATTGTATATGTACTGGAATTTTTTAAAATGTATATTAGTAAAGGGGGTGATCTGCGACTTTTATAATGGGACTGCAATAGTGCGGCGGGCAATCTGACACTGGGGTGAACTGGCTAACTGCCACTGACATCACCAGTGACATTAATACAGTGATCGATATACTACACACTGTAACTGTACTGGTGACACTGGCTGGGAAGGGGTTAAAATCTAGGGCAATCAAAGGGTTAACTGTGCCTAACAATGTGTAATGTGTGCTGCTTTTACTAATTGATCTGTGTTTTTATATCCCTGCTTTGCAGGGATAAGAAACAGATTATTCTCTGTGTACAGAGCCCTGTTGAAACACAGCACAGAGCTCTGGGCTGCGATTGGAAACAGCTATTTAGTAGGTTCCAGCTATGAATCATTGGCTGGGACTTGCTGACAGGCACTCACTGTGTACAGTCACAGCAGGTGTCTGTGGCGGGGGAGCTTCACATGCCCCAAACCCAAAAGCAGGCAGTGACATACGGGTATGTTGCTATGTCTGCACAGGCCACCCATCCGCAGTACATTGCAGATGGCTTGCAAGTGGTTAACAAGTCCTCTAGACTTTCAAGAGCAATTAACTCCTGCAGTGCAGGCACAGCTCCACCGCAGAGGGTAACTTTCAGGTTTCCCGGAGTTGGGCTTTAAGTTAAAATAAGTAGTTGGATTACTGAAGATCATTCTATGAGTAAGGGCTCATAAGTGAGAAGGGTAAGAGGTTTTGCACCGGTTGTGCCATCACCATTGTCTGGATTACGGTCAATCAACGTTTTACTGAGGAATCGGCTGAATTTCAATTGATGAATTGACTTCAGTACAACCAGCCCATTGGGCTTTTTTCATGCAACCACTGCAGGCAGTTATAGCTGCCAGCAGTTATTATTGTATTCTGACGGCTGGGAAACAGCTGTCAGAATGCAATAGCTCCATTGGGAGGGATTCCCCCATCAACACTGGCTGTGTTGTTGATGGGGAACCGAGCCATTTTCCTTCCTTCAACCCGTGGTTGAAGAAAAGAAAATTGCATAATGTGTGGCTTGGCTTAGTCCTTCAAGGTCTACGGCCACAATGCAGTTGTGTATGGACTGTTATACTTGATTTACAGATCAAACTTTGTGATTTCCTGTCTGATCCTCCCTCAGTGTCAGATACCTGTGTGCAGAGCCTGAGATGAGGGTGACATCTTGCACAATTCTGGTCCAAGCACCCCTGGAGGTTGAGACTGGGACTGCAGGGGAGGACAGGTACAAGTGCCAAGCTGGTGAGCTGCCGACCACAGGTACAGCTGGTGATGCCTTGTGGTCCCACACCTGTTTCAGTGAGTGCTGAGTGGAAGGACATCAGGATGTAAAGAGAATAGGAGTCAGGAATGGGCATAAGTCGGCAACAATCAGTCAGTGAGGAGTCACTAAGAAGAAGCGTGGTCAGTAGTCCAGGCCAGGGTCGGTAGCGAAGGCAGACAGCAAACATGAACAGGTAAGCGTTATCCGAGAGCAAGGTCAGACAGGAAGCCGGGTCAGTAACAGGATCAACAATGTGCATCAAAACTGGATCACAGGAACAAGGCTAGAGACCAGCGGCAGACGCTCCATTAGGGGAGCAGGGGCGCCGCCCCCCCTATAATACATGCACCCAGCCCCTAATCTACATGCAGGGTGCCGGGCGCATGCATTTCAATTTTTTTTCTTTTTTGGAAGCATATGATTAGAGCCTGAGGATCTAATTGGCTTTAATTAATATTAATATTAAAATTAATATTTGCTAATGTCCTCCTGCTTCTCCTCCCGGCCAACAGGAAGCAGGTCCTGAGACCCGATTAGCCAGGGAGTCTTAGGAACCACTTCCTGTTTGGTCAGGGGGAGAAGCAATGGCCCCCTTGTTCCACCAGAATCAGCGACCCATCACCAGCTGGAGCGAGTAGCAGCGGGCGGAGGGGCAACAGCCGCTTCCAGGATCCATCACCACCTCATCAACGGAAGGCAAGGCATGAATCGCTGCCTTCCTGTCTGACCCGCTGGGGGTGGGGGGGGGCACCAGCCACCACTGCTGGAGACCATACCACTCCTAGACCCCCCACCGTGGATATACGCTGCTACTTTGACATTTAGATATTGGTATTTTTTAAAACGATGGGTGGTCTGCTTTAACATAAGTGATCTCAGCGGCGGATTCGCCACAAGATCATTTTTCTGGGTGGTGAGAGAGGTGCCCCCCTCTCGCTGCTTATTGGAGCTGTTGGTAGCAGCAGAAACTATTCGATCCCTGGGATGAATGGGCAGGAAGCCGAGTGAGGGCAAGATGGCCCCCACTCGACCCTATGCCCTTGGAGGAACAGAGTGACATCAAACATCACTTCTACCCTCTGGCCTTAAAGAGACAACTTTTTTCTCTTTTTTGAAAGAAATAAAAAAAAGTGGGGTTTTTTGTTAACTTTTTGTTTTTTATTATTGCTTTTAAGTTTAAATATGACCCCCAGATCTCACATTAACCAGTTGCCGACCGCCGCACGACGATGTACGTCGACAGAGCGGCACAGGCAGGCAAAAGGGCTTACCTGTATGTCCTTGCCTGCCCGCGGGTGGGGGGTCCTATCGGACCCCCCCCCCCCCGGTGCCTGCGGCAGTCGGCAAATCTCCCCCGGCGATCGGTGGTGAGGGGGGGGCCATCCATTCGTGCCCCCCCCCCCCTCGCGATCGCTCCCAGCCAATGGGATCATTTCCCTGCCTCTGTATTGTACACAGAGGCAGAGGAAATTATGTCATCTCTCCTCGGCTCGGTATTTTCCGTTCCGGGCCGAGGAGAGAAGACTGTAATGTGAGTGCACCAACACACACACACACACAGTAGAACATGCCAGGCACACAAAACACCCCGATCCCCCCCCCCCGATCGCCCCCCGATCCCCCCCCAATCACCCCCTCCCCTGTCACAAACTGACACCAAGCAGGTTTTTTTTTTTTTTTTTTTCTGATTACTGTATTGGTGTCAGTTTGTGACAGTTAGTGTGTTAGGGCAGTTAGTGTTGGCCCCCTTTAGGTCTAGGGTACCCCCCTAACCCCCCTAATAAAGTTTTAACCCCTTGATCACCCTCTGTCACCAGTGTCGCTAAGCGATCATTTTTCTGATCGCTGTATTAGTGTCGCTGGTGACGCTAGTTAGGGACGTAAATATTTAGGTTCGCCGTCAGCGTTTTATAGCGACAGGGACCCCCATATACTACAGAATAAATGTTTTAACCCCTTGATTGCCCCCTAGTTAACCCTTTCACCAGTGATCACCGTATAACTGTTACGGGTGACGCTGGTTAGTTCGTTTTATTTTTTTATAGTGTCAGGGCACCCGCCGTTTATTACCGAATAAAGGTTTAGCCCCCTGATCGCCCGGCGGTGATATGCGTCGCCCCAGGCAGCGTCAGATTAGCGCCAGTACCGCTAACACCCACGCACGCACCGTACACCTCCCTAAGTGGTATAGTATCTGAACGGATCAATATCTGATCCGATCAGATCTATACTAGCGTCCCCAGCAGTTTAGGGTTCCCAAAAACGCAGTGTTAGCGGGATCAGCCCAGATACCTGCTAGCACCTGCGTTTTGCCCCTCCGCCTGGCCCAGCCCACCCAAGTGCAGTATCGATCGATCACTGTCACTTACAAAACACTAAACACATAACTGCAGCGTTCGCAGAGTCAGGCCTGATCCCTGCGATCGCTAACAGTTTTTTGGTAGCGTTTTGGTGAACTGGCAAGCACCAGCGGCCTAGTACACCCCGGTCGTAGTCAAACCCGCACTGCAGTAACACTTGGTGACGTGGCGAGTCCCATAAGTGCAGTTCAAGCTGGTGAGGTGGCAAGCACAAGTAGTGTCCCGCTGCCACCAAAAAGACAAACACAGGCCCGTCATGCCTATAGTGCCCTTCCTGCTGCATTCGCCAATCCTAATTGGGAACCCACCGCTTCTGCAGCGCCCGTACTTCCCCCATTCATATCCCCAACCAAATGCAGTCGGCTGCATGAGAGGCATTTTTATGTCCTCCCGAGTACCCCTACCCAACAAACCCCCCAAAAAAGATGTCGTGTCTGCAGCAAGCGCGGATATAGGCGTGACACCCGCTATTATTGTCCCTCCTGTCCTGACAATCCTGGTCTTTGCATTGGTGAGTGTTTTGAACGCTACCATTTACTAGTTGAGTATTAGCGTAGGGTACAGCACTGCACAGATTAGGCGCCATTTCACAGGGTCTCCCGAGATGCCATCACATTTTGAGAGACCCGAACCTGGAACCGGTTACAGTTATAAAAGTTAGTTACAAAAAAAGTGTAAAAAAAAAAAAAAAAACACATACAAAAATATAAAATAAAAAATAATAGTTGTTGTTTTATTGTTCTCTCTCTATTGTTCTGCTCTTTTTTACTGTATTCTATTCTGCAATGTTTTATTGTTATTATGTTTTATCATGTTTGCTTTTCAGGTATGCAATTTTTTATACTTTACTGTTTACTGTGTTTTATTGTTAACCATTTTTTTGTCTTTAGGTACACCATTCACGACTTTGAGTGGTTATACCAGAGTGGCTCCAAACATCTCTATGGCCTAAGAAACCGGAAGCTACGAGCATTTTATGACTTAGATTTCGCCGGATGTAAATAGCGCCATTGGGAAATTGGGGAAGCATTTTATCACACCGATCTTGGTGTGGTCAGATGCTTTGAGGGCAGAGGAGAGATCTAGGGTCTAATAGACCCCAATTTTTTCAAAAAAGAGTACCTGTCACTACCTATTGCTATCATAGGGGATATTTACATTCCCTGAGATAACAATAAAAATGATTAAAAAAAATGAAAGGAACAGTTTAAAAATAAGATAAAAAAGCAAAAAAATAATAAAGAAAAAAAAAAAAAAAGCACCCCTGTCCCCCCTGCTCTCGCGTTAAGGCGAACGCAAGCGTTGGTCTGGCGTTAAATGTAAACAGCAATTGCACCATGCATGTGAGGTATCACCGCGACTGTCAGATCGAGGGCAGTAATTTTAGCAGTAGACCTCCTCTGTAAATCTAAAGTGGTAGCCTGTAAAGGCTTTTAAAGGCTTTTAAAAATGTATTTATTTTGTTGCCACTGCACGTTTGTGCGCAATTGTAAAGCATGTCATGTTTGGTATCCATGTACTCGTCCTAAGATCATCTTTTTTATTTCATCAAACATTTGGGCAATATAGTGTGTTTTAGTGCATTAAAATGTAAAAAAGTGTGTTTTTTTCCCCAAAAAATGCGTTTGAAAAATCGCTGCGCAAATACTGTGTGAAAAAAAAAAGAAACGCCCACCATTTTAATCTGTAGGGCATTTGCTTTAAAAAAATTATATAATGTTTGGGGGTTCAAAGTAATTTTCTTGCAAAAAAAAATAATTTTTTCATGTAAACAATACGTGTCAGAAAGGGCTTTGTCTTCAAGTGGTTAGAAGAGTGGGTGATGTGTGACATAAGCTTCTAAATGTTGTGCATAAAATTCCAGGACAGTTCAACCCCCCCCAAATGACCCCATTTTGGAAAGTAGACACCCCAAGCTATTTGCTGAGAGGCATGTCGAGTCCATGGAATATTTTATATTGTGACACAAGTTGCGGGAAAGAGACAAATCTTTTTTTTTTTTTTTTGCACAAAGTTGTCACTAAATGATATATTTCTGAAACATGCCATGGGAATATGTGAAATTACACCCCAAAATACATTCTGTTGCTTCTCCTGAGTACGGGGATACCACATGTGTGAGACTTTTTGGGAGCCTAGCCGCGTACGGGACCCCGAAACCAAGCACCACCTTCAGGCTTTCTAAGGGCGTAAATTTTTGATTTCACTCTTCACTGCCTATCACAGTTTCGGAGGCCATGGAATGCCCAGGTGGCACAAACCCCCCCCCCCAAATGACCCCATTTTGGAAAGTAGACACCCCAAGCTATTTGCTGAGAGATATAATGAGTATTTTGCAGACCTCACTTTTTGTCACAAAGTTTTGAAAATTAAAAGGAGAAAAAAAAAATTTTTTTTTTGTCTTTCTTCATTTTCAAAAACAAATGAGAGCTGCAAAATACTCACCATGCCTCTCAGCAAATAGCTTGGGGTGTCTACTTTCCAAAATGGGGTCATTTGGGGGGGTTTGTGCCATCTGGGCATTTTATGGCCTTCAAAACTGTGATAGGTAGTGAGGAGTAAAATCAAAAATGTACGCCCTTAGAAATCCTGAAGGCAGTGATTGGTTTTCGGGGTCCCGTATGCGGCTAGGCTCCCAAAAAGTCCCACACATGTGGTATCCCCATACTCAAGAGAAGCAGCTAAATGTATTTTGGGGTGCAATTCCACATATGCCCATGGCCTGTGTGAGCAATATATCATTTAGTGACAACTTTTTGTAATTTTTTTTTTTTTTGTCATTATTCAATCACTTGGGACAAAAAAAATGAATATTCAATGGGCTCAACATGCCTCTCAGCAATTTCCTTGGGGTGTCTACTTTCCAAAATGGGGTCATTTGGGGGGGTTTTGTACTGCCCTGCCATTTTAGCACCTCAAGAAACGACATAGGCAGTCATAAATTAAAGGCTGTGTAAATTCCAGAAAATGTACCCTAGTTTGTAGGCGCTATAACTTTTGCACAAACCAATAAATATACGCTTATTGACATTTTTTTTTACCAAAGACATGTGGCCGAATACATTTTGGCCTAAATGTATGACTAAAATTGAGTTTATTGGATTTTTTTTAGAACAAAAAGTAGAAAATATCATTTTTTTTCAAAATTTTCGGTCTTTTTCCGTGTATAGCGCAAAAAATAAAAATGGCAGAGGTGATCAAATACCATCAAAAGAAAGCTCTATTTGTGGGAAGAAAAGGACGCAAATTTCGTTTGGGTACAGCATTGCATGACCGCGCAATTAGCAGTTAAAGCGACGCAGTGCCAAATTGTAAAAAGTGCTCTGGTCAGGAAGGGGGTAAATCCTTCCGGGGCTGAAGTGGTTAAAGAAGCCCTGTCCTGCTTTTTTTTACATTCCTTGTTGTAGGAATAAAAATCATCAAAAGGAACAGTGTAAAAATAAAAAATATAAAGTAAAATAAATTAGACTTTTTTTTTTTTTTAAAGCGCCCCAGTCCCTCCGAGCTCGCACACAGAAGCGAACGCATATGCAAGTCGTGGCAACATATGTAAACGGTGTTCAAACCACACATGTGAGGTATCAACACGATCGTTAGAGCGAGAGCAAAAATTCTAGCACTGGACCTCCTCTGAAACTCCAAACTGGTAAACTGTAGAAAGTTTTAAACCTCGCCTATGGAGATTTTTAAGTACCAAAGCTTGTCGCCGTTCCATGAGGGTGAGCAATTTTTAAGCGTGACATGTTGGGTATCAATTTACTAGGCGTAACATTATCTTTCACATTATATAAAAAAATTGGGCTAACTTTACTGGTTTTTTTTTCTTATTTTTTTTAATTTAAAAAAAGTGTTTTTTTTAAAAAAAAATTGCGTTTTGTAAGACCGCTGTGCAAATACGGTGTGGCATAAAGTATTGCAATGATCTCCAGTTTATTCTCTATGGTCTCTGCTAAAAGAAAAAAAAAGTGTGTGTGTGTGTGTGTGTGTGTGTGTGTGTGTGTTCTAAGTAATTTTCTAGCAAAAAATACTGATTTTAACTTGTAAACCACAAGTGTCAGAAATAGGCCTGGTCCTTAAATGGTTAAATAGGCCACTTGGCAGCAGTGGACATGCATAGATGTGTGTGTGTGTGCTCATGCGTGTGGACAATGATGAATGTGCATTCCTACTGCTATGATCATAGACATGTGTATGCCTATGCCCACACATGCTCCTGTATTAGACAGACATCATGTCTTAATCTGATGTCTGGCACCATGTTCCCAACACTCGGAATAAAAACACACCAATAGGTTAATTGACTTCCCCTTGAACTGGCCTAACAAATGGGCACAGGGATTGATGGGCATGGTTAAGCAGTACTTTGTGATTATATGTACTGGGCTTTTAATAAATAAATAAAAATAATTATACATATGACCGTGGTAGACCTTGCCACAGTGTGAGTATAGGAAAAAGGCACACAGGTATTGTACTAATGTGGGGGCTCCGGGGTGTCTGTACTGAGCAGAGAAAACCGGGTATTTGGTTTTCTCTGGGTTTGTAATCTTGGATTGGGGTCTGGAGTTTGGAGACTTCAAAGAGGATTGGGTGGGAAGAAGTCTCCATCCCTGTGTCCAGGTCATACTGGAGATCTGCAGGTTATGTGAGTGTGCGGGTGTGTAGGCTCATTATAAGCAAGGCATAGCTCAGACAGCCAGCTCAGGTTTTTAGCTCCTAAACAGAGAAAATGAATGGGTATATTCTGTAATATTACAGATCGGGTCCTTCTCCCTGATAGATGACAATAGGACGCTGATTATCCCCAGTGTGCAGAGAGACGATGCCGAGAGGAGATTCCGGGTCAGGATCACAAACCCGGTCAGTAACATTACCCTGAAATACCGTCTGGAAATGGAAGGTTAGAGGAGCAAAGATAACATTTTGAAAATTAACAAAAAAGAAAAAAGAGGGAGTTAAACGCTGTACAGGCTTATTGTAAATAAAACAATATCTGATAGTGAAGTAGCCTCCGCTCCTCCGGAATGACAACCACAATACAGTGTGCAGACAGCTATTTCTAGTAACAGGAGCATGGAAGGTCACTCTGGAAACCCAAGTCTTGTAAAAGAAAGTGATGCCATTCCTTAATCATACAGAGCGGCTGCAGATGCTGCACTCTTTACAGGATTCCTGAGTGAGATGATCAGCACTGCTCATACCAGAGTTTAGCAAGTTTCCATCTTGATGGATCTTCCGGTCCAAACTGCTTCAGAAGCAGAATCACTTGAAGCCTTCTGTGAAGATCTTTGGTCTGGAAAAATAAAAATAAAAGTCAGCAGCTACAAACGCTGTATCTGCTGGCTTCTAATAAACATGCACTTACCTCACCCAGACTGGTTCTTCACCGGTCTTCAGGTCCTCAGTACCACCATCTTGACTTCCTGCGGCTTCAGAGTTCAGCTCCCCACTGATAATGCGTTGCGCCTCTTAAATGGACCTGCAGTCTCCTGTGACCTGTGATGTGTCCCAGGAGGTTGTGGGCCAGGGGTAGGGGCAAACAACCACTCAGACTGCACAAAAAAAACCTCCAAAAATGTAAAATCTTAGGGGTGGGGGATTATAAAAAGCAGTGGCGGCCCCTCCATTAGGGGCGACACCCCCCCCATCCATGCATCTGGCCACCTAATCTACATGTGGGCACCAGATGCATGGATTCCAATGATGGTGTTTTTTGAAAGATGGGGTAGGTTCGGGGGGGAGGGGGGTGGCTTGTGGTGCGGGTTATCTGGCGACAGAACAGGTGCATTGTTTGCTGCCCCCCCCAAAAAAAAACATGCCACCAGACGTCACTGATAAAAAGGAACTTTCAGGTGAAGTTCCAATTTAAGATACCCTATTCTATGAATCTATTACAAAATCTCTTACCCGAAGATCCTGCCAGTAACAGCTCTTCCTGTTGCAGGCTGACAACATTTACGGCCACTTTGCAATTAATAGCAGCGTTGTCAGCCTGCCTCCTTCATTTGGGCATCGGGCTGCCTGTCTGATAGACATGGTAGAGCAGTGTCAGGAACCATGAAATCAGACCGAGACAGAAGTACAGTTAAATCATACTTGTTTAATAATAAAAGTAAATAGAACAAACTTAGTCAAAACATAGCCAGAGTTCAGGAACCGGAACAAATAGTCAGACAAGCCAAACGTCAGGGAGCCGGAGCTGAGCATAGTAAAACAGCAAGCAGGATCTGGAGCCGGAAGGGATGTCAGCCAAGCAAGTCTTTTAACAGGAACACAGGAGAGCGTCTCTGTGGTTGGTGAAGGGAGAGATCCTTAGGCAGGACTGACGAGCAGGATATCATCAACAGCTGAGTAACTTTGGAGAGATAGGAGCTGGCATTTAGCCGACAGCTGAGCGGCCAGCTCAGAGAAGGAAGGGCTGAGCCCAGCCCTGACGAGCAGCAATGAGATTTGCAGATAAAAAAATGAAATCCATATTTTATAAAAAATGTAATGTTTTGTGACACTTTTGCTTTAAAGAGCCAAATGATATCCAGTGAGGCACCGTGCACATGGGACCGGCAAGCTACAGTGCGTCCCTCCTGACACTTTAGTGTGCCCAGGCAGGACCGTTTTTAAGGCAGGGCAAAAGGGGCAGCTGCCCTGGGCCCCATCATTGTAGTGGGGCCCAAAGCAGCTGCCTCATACTTGCCAACTATACCAGTTTAAATTCCCTTATCCCCTGAAGTTTTAGTCCCGTGCTGTGTCCCGATATCTCAGTGTAAACTTCTGCTGCTGCCCAGCTTTATGTAAATAGTCATGGACTGCGGCATTGATATGTAAATAGAGGTGGCATTCATATGTATATCATGTCCCTCTGAGGTCACATCCACCATCACTTCTGCTGAATGTTGCCCACTGGGGAGGTAAAGAAACATGCTTGAAAGTCCTGCCTACAGCTGTGGTCATTAAAGTGGAGTTCCACCCAAAAGTGGAACTTCCACTAATCAGATTCCTCCCCCCCTCCGGTGACACAGTTGGCACCTTTCAGGGGGGAGGGGGGTACAGATACCTGTATATTACAGGTATCTGTACCCACTTCCGGCATAAATAGCCGCAGAATCTGCGGTTATTTACGCCACTTCCTGCTCCCGCCCGCTGCCTGCTGGGAAACACACACGGGTCCCAGAGGCAGCAGGGAGCATTCGTATTGCACGGCGCGACTCGCGCAGTAGGGAACCGGGAAGTGAAGCCGCACGGCTTCATTTCCTGATTCCCTTACCGAAGATGGAGGCGGCAGCACCCGAGGACGGAGAGACGCTTCGGCCTCGGGTGCCGACATCGCGGGCGCCCTGGACAGGTAAGTGTCCATGTTTTAAAAGTCAGCAGCTGCAGTATTTGTAGCTGCTGACTTTTAAAAAATTTTCTTTCGGCGGCGCCCCGCTTTAAGCTTAACATCAGCCTGTTCTGCAAAAGTAAGCAAATTGGAGGTGGACCCTTTTTCAAAATAACATGGTGCCACAGCACCATGAATTTTGGTGCATGTGAATACGCAGGCAGGCAGGCAGTGAGGTGATGATGTGCTGTAACCTTGACCAACCAATCAGTGAGCAGTAATGCTGTGCACTAACCTCTTGCAACCAATCCAGTGAGCAGTAATATTGTGCAGTAACCTCTAACAACCAATTAGTGAGTAGTATAGATGTTCAGTAACCTCTAGCAATCAATCAGTGAGCAGTATTGATGTACAGTAATCTCTAGCAACCAATCAACAAGTAAAAGTCATGTGCTGTAACCTCTAGAAAATAACAGTGAGCCATAATGTGTGCTGTAACCTCTAGAAGCCAGTCAGTGAGCGGTAATGATAGACTGTAACCTCTGGCAACCAATCGCAATCGCTTCCTGATCTGATTCAGTAAACTGATTTTGAGTCTAGCTGCTATTTAGTGTATGTCTCAAAGCATGTGGAGAGCGAAATTGCGTGGAAGAGGGGGCCCAAGAAAATGTTTGCCCGTGGTCCAATCAATATTAAAGATGGCCCTGTGCCCAGGAGGGACGGGTGCAACATCCAGCTCCACTGCAGGCAGCCTGTCAAGGTCTATGGCAGGTTGAGGCTGGGTGCTGCACCAAGTGGTACTGATATTTAGGGACAAAGTTTGGGAATGCAGGAGACCTACCTTCCAGAATAGATGAAAACACTGATACCGCTCTGTACAGCATCCAGCTGCAGCCTACCATTCACTTTATCAGGCTGCCTTCAGCAGGTCTGGATGTTGCTCCTCTCCTTCCCATGCATTGCACACTAAAACTGGATGGTCTCATGTGCAAGGGGCCCTATAGTTACATGTACTAGTAGCTGGCAGTGTAGAAGATGTCTTGTTTTATGCTTCACTCCCATATGTACATGCAGTATTATTATATAACTGGACTGGTCATGACCAAAGCTGAACCTAAAGGACTAAGGTTGTGCACAATATTCCTACCTAGGGCAGGTCCATACATTGGGGTAATAACCTGAACTGTATAGATTGAACATGGGGGATCTTATATTACAGGTCAGTTATAAAGCTTGTCAATAATTACACGGTTCTATTTCTATACATTGCATTATCACAATCTGAAAAATATCTCACAAAATGGTTAATATGAACATATAATCTTTGACAGATCCTCGTGCAAATTTTCAAACAGAACCTCCCATTGCTGCTGGTATAAATATCCATGTTCTGGTGAGTAATATTTTATATAATTGTTCTCTAAATGGTATCACTAGACGGCTATTATCTATACCAGCGATACCTTCACAATAGCATTCAGAGATTGAAGTGACATCATTATGGCTTTGGATCGCTATGTATGTATTTGTACATTTTACACTGATGGTTTTATGTATTTAAACAAATTCTATAAAGTCCATGGAAAGCTAAACCAATTTTATGGAAAGAGCAGGGAAGATTGGGGATATCTAACAGCAGTGGTGTCGGGAGGGGGGCTGACGGGGACTATAGCCCCGGAAAAGCCTCTGGTCTTTGAATCCATAAAATAATTATTAGCCCCGAGCCGTTTATGCACAGAGTGGGGATCGATCTCTGCTTACCCGGTACGGCCGAGTGATGTACACAAAGTTCCACCTCCTTGACTCACCTCCTATGTTGGATGTCACACTGATTCAATGCCAGGACTACGGGACGTGTGATGTCCATCATAGGCACCGGCGGGTCGAGGAGGTAGGAATGACACTGTGGCTACTCCGGGCACTGGGAGATCCCCGCTCGCTCTGTGTAAATCAGTGGGCGGCTCTCCTATCCTAGCTGCCTGGTGCCTGCAGGGCTATCTGAGTGGTCATAAATGGGATTCACACTACAGGTAAGGCTGAGCTGCAGGAGTATCAAGACATCAGAGGTCACCTGAAGTCTGACGCGTGCTGATGTATCGTCAGGTAGGTGAGTGTATGTGTCAGCAAGTTCACTCAGGTAGGTCAGTGTATGTGTCAGGTAGGTCAGTGTATTCGCCAGGTAGGTCACTCAGGTAGGTCAGTGTATTCGTCAGGTAGGTCACTCAGGTAGGTCAGTGTATGTGTCAGGCAAGTCACTGTATGTGTCAGGCAAGTCAGTGTGTGTGTCAGGGAGGTCACTCAGGTAGGCCAGTGTATGTGTCAGGTAGGTCACTCAGGTAGGCCAGTGTATGTGTCAGGTAGGTCACTCAGGTAGGCCAGTGTATGTGTCAGGTAGGTCACTCAGGTAGGTCAGTGTATGTGTCAGGTAGGTCACTCAGGTAGGCCAGTGTATGTGTCAGGTAGGTCACTCAGGTAGGCCAGTGTATGTGTCAGGTAGGTCACTCAGGTAGGCCAGTGTATGTGTCAGGTAGGTCACTCAGGTGAGTGTATGTCAGGTAGGCCAGTGTATGTGTCAGGTAGGTCACTCAGGTGAGTGTATGCCAGGTAGGCCAGTGTATGTGTCAGGTAGGTCACTCAGGTAGGTGAGTGTATGTCAGGTAGGCAAGTGTATGTGTCAGGTAGGTCACCCAGGTGAGTGTATGTCAGGTAGGTGAGTGTATGTGTCAGGTAGGTCACTCAGGTAGGTGAGTGCATGTCAGGTAGGCCAGTGTATGTGTCAGGTAGGTCACTCAGGTAGGTGAGTGTATGTTAGGTAGGCCAGTGTATGTGTCAGGTAGGTCACTCAGGTAGGTGAGTATGTCAGGTAGGTCACTCAGGTAGGTGAGTGTATGTCAGGTAGGCCAGTGTATGTGTCAGGTAGGTCACTCAGGTGAGTGTATGTGTCAGGTCACTCAGGTAGGTGAGTGTAAGTCAGGTAGGCCAGTGTATGTGTCAGGTAGTTCACTCAGGTAGGTGAGTGTACGTGTCAGGTAGGTCACTCAGGTAGGTGAGTGTATGTCAGGTAGGCCAGTGTATGTGTCAGGTAGGTCACTCAGGTAAGTGAGTGTACCTGTCAGGTAGGTCACTCAGGTAGGTGACTGTATGTCAGGTAGGCCAGTGTATGTGTCAGGTAGGTGAGTGTAAGTCAGGTAGGCCAGTGTATGTGTCAGGTAGTTCACGCAGGTAGGTGAGTGTATGTGTCAGGTAGGTCACTCAGGTAGGTGAGTGTATGTCAGGTAGGCCAGTGTATGTGTTGGCGAGGTGACTCAGGTAAGTGAGTGTATGTGACAGGTCAGTTTAGTGGTCAGCATTGACGGAGCCAGGCAGCAACCAGCAAGTGAGGCTACCATCCCCCCCCCGCCTTTACCTTCGGGCTGAAGCCACTGGTCTTTTTCCCACCTAGCAACACCCCATGTCTAACAAGTTTTCTTTGTCTTCATTTGGGAGGTTAAAGTAGAGAATTCATATTGCCCTCCAAACCTGAGGAAGGGGGTGCCCAGAGCACCCATGCTGGGCACCCAGGGGACTGCCACCTATTATTATTATTATTATTATTATTATTATGTTTACTTGCTGCCACAGTAAAGTTGTGTTGTATCCTCTGAGCAGCTCTCACTGTGCTGTACAGGGCAGGCAGGAGGCAGTAGCACAAGATGAAAACCCCACCGCTGCTGTGGATGGGGGGGTGTTGAGGTGAGGTGAAGACAAGGAAGGTAAATATATTGTGAGCACAAGGACTGTAGTATATGTTGCTGTGTACACAGTGAGTAGGCTCAAGCTTTAACCCCCTCCCACTATTAATGCAATTATTGTTCAGTGTACTGCCAAAAAGTTCCCTATATTGATGCTTATTTAGTGACAGGTTCTCTTTCATGAGACCTCAGCCTTTCCTTGTCCTCTGCAATGACAAGGAAGTGACTAACTTTACATAAAGTTCACTATATAGACCACTTATTTATACATTATGATCATATCCCCTCCTTGTGTATTTATACATGGAGATCCTATCCCCCCTTATGTATTTATACATGGAGATCCTATCCCCCCGTATGTATTTATACATGGAGATTCTATCCCCCCCGTATGTATTTATACATGGAGATCCTATCCCCCCGTATGTATTTATACATGGAGATTCTATCCCCCCCGTATGTATTTATACATGGAGATCCTATCACCCCCTTATGTATTTATACATGAAGATCCTATCCCCCTTATGTATTTATACATGGAGATCCTATCCCCCCTTATGTATTTATACATGGAGATCCTATCCCCCCCCTTATGTATTTATACATGGAGATCTTATGCCCCCCTTTATGTATTTATACATGGAGATCCTATTCCCCCTTATGTATTTATACATGGAGATCCTATCCCCCCCTTATGTATTTATGCATGGAGATCCTATCCCCCCCTTATGTATTTATGCATGGAGATCCTATTCCCCCTTATGTATTTATGCATGGAGATCCTATCCCCCCTTATGTATTTATACATGGAGAGCCTATCCCCCCTTATGTATTTATACATGGTGATCATATCTGCTCCTTATGTATTTCTACATGGCGATCATATCTGCTCCTTATGTATTTCTACATGGCGATCATATCATATACATACATATGTGAGCGGGGGTCTTCTCTGCCACCCGCGGCTCCCGCACCTCCTGTTATTCCAGTGGCCCCCTAAGCAGAGACTGACACAGACACTGATGCACCTGTCAGCCCCTGTGCTGGCTTTCTACTCTCCCCCTCTTGTTTCCCTGTGTGCAGAGTTACACACACAGTCATCCGCCCACTCTGCTCTTTCCCCTGCCTCCCTACAGGGATGGACTGGCCATCGGGACTACCGGGAGATTCCCAGTGGGCCGATGGCTCAGTGGGCCAGTTTCAAAGACAGGAGAGGAGAGAGATATACACAGCGCCAAATGTAGCATTAAAACAACTTTTATTCCAGTTACTGACAAAGTAGGGTGAAAAGCATTGAAACACTGTACAAGAGTCCAGGCTTGTCATCAATTTGAATTAGGAACCGCCACCGGGAACCGATCGGGCCAGTAGATGCAGAGCGCATCAGCGTGTACTACTACTTCCTGGTGGCGGAGGAATGATGGCCTGAAGGATGCGTCACCTCCCACATCTTGCATCATTTCCAGGTGATGACATCACGTTCGCCCCATCATGCGTTCCACTGCTACCAGGAAGTAGTAGTACACACCGATGCTCTGCATCTACTGGCCCGATTGGTTCCCGGTGGCGGCTCCTAATTCAGATCGATGACAAGCCTGGACTCTTGCACAGTTTCTCAATGCCTTTCACCCTACTAACTTTGTCAGTAACTGGAATAAAAGTTGTTTTAATGCTACATTTGACACTGTGTATCTCTCTCTCTCTCCTCCCCTGTCACGTTGTGTGTTGGGGGGTACAGAGCTGGGTTGGAGGTGCCCATCAAGTCCAGTAGTAGCACTGCATCTGGTGACAAGTGACTTGCTGCACCTGGTGGCAGGCGATGGTGGCAATTGACATGCGGCACCTGGTGGCAGGCAACGTGGCAAGTGACATGCAGCATCTGGTGGCAGGCGATGTGGCAAGTGACATGCAGAATCTGGTGGCAGGTAAAGTGGCAAGTGACAAGCTGCCTCTGCTGACAAGTGACGTGGCAAGTGACGTTCTGCATCTGGTGGCAGGTAACTTGGCAAGTGACATGCGGCATCTGGTGGCAGGCGAAGTGGCAAGTGACAAGCTGCCTCTGCTGACAAGTGCCGTGGCAAGTGACACACTGCATCTGGTGGCAGGCGATGTGGCAAGTGCCGTGGCAGGTGACACACTGCATCTGGTGGCAGGCGACGTGGCAAGTGACATGGCAGGTGACACACTGCATCTGGTGGCAGGCGACGTGGCAAGTGACGTGGCAGGTGACACACTCAGGGCTCCCACTGATTCTGCATTATGGTGAGTTGAACTATTTCATGTTATATTACAATGTAATAATAGAAATAATGCGCTTCAATCATCCTAACACCATATCAACCATGGTGCCGAGAAGATTGAAGCGCCAACACCAGGTGTTTGGAGTAAAGTGGGCCAGTCTGGATGAAGTCCAGGGCCAAATTTTTGTCCCAGTCCAGCCCTGCCTCCCTATATCATCAGGTAGCAGCAGAAGAAAACTGTGGGATGCAGGAAGACTCTGCGCAGAGCAGCCTGAGGTTTGAGGTGACAGGACTGCGGATCCCAGGCTGCACTGTAGAGAGCGGGAGAATTGTGGGAGAGACTATAAAAGTACAGGGCAGACTAGGCCTATCTCTCTTCACTTCCTGAATTCCCTCATGTAAATGCCATCCCGCCGCTGTGAGAGGGGGATTGCGGCCTACCACACAGAATACCGCATTCCAACCCAGATGAGGAGGGGCCTGGCCCTGTGCTGTTCATCTGACATCCATCCAGCACCACTCCAGTCGCCTGCCAGTTGGTGTGTGTCAAGCTTCACATTGGGAGAACGATACGGCAGATCCGCTGCACGAGTGTCACTACATGAGCTACTGTCCGGAAGGCATCTAATCGGCCTGGTTGCTGGTGAGAGGGCAGTTGCTCAGCCTTTACAAATCTTCCTCACGGTTTCACTGAGACCCTTTGCACAGACATCTAAACATTAGGAATCCTGTACTGAAGCTACTTTGAACACTGTGCATAGACGCCTTTTAATCTTCCTCATTATAAGAAACCTATTGATTGCTACTACACCTTACTGGATTACAGTTAATGAGCTCCTACATGCCGGTGAAGAACATCAGATCTGCAATGGGGACATTACTGTCATTACTGTTATAGGGCCCTTATACCTTTTTACCTTTAAGTCAGAACCCTCATTAGAGTTAACAGTTAATAGTTTGACCTTGGGTTCCCCTTTAGTATTGGTAATATCTATAAGTATTCAATAGTTTTGAAGGTATTTACAGATTATTTGGATCTGACTGTATTGATTTTGTCTGTTTGCTTATCTTATAAATTTGTTTGAGCACTACAAAAATCCCTTCAACCAAATCCTGGTTGTTTGTCCGGGATCTGTCTGACCAATACCATTCTGAGTTTCTTGCTACCTAAGTAAATTGAAGAAACCTTAACACACTGACACAGTTCAAGTATTATTACTGTGGTATTGTACTACTTAAATTGCCAGGTGTGCCAGAGGGGCTGAGGCCATTCCTGGGGTTGAGAGGCAGCGTAACGGACTGAACAAACTTAAGCAGCTCCTTCGGGGGTATCGCTTCATACAGTTGTGCTCATAAGTTTATATACCCTGGCAGAATTTATGATTTCTTGCCCATTTTTCAGAGAATATAAATGATAACACAAACTTTTTTTTCACTCTGGAACAGGATGCTGTATGTGCTAGGGGCCACTTTGGGAGCAGAGAGTATTTGTGCTAGAAGGGGGGTTGAATATAAAATTAGACCCCCCTTCTAGCACAAATCCTCTCTGCTCCCAAAGTGGCCCCTAGCACATACAGCATCCTCTTCCAGCCCCCCAAATCACTGAGTATCCTTCTTTGATAACTTGCCCCCCCTTCCCCCCCTGTTCAAAGAGATGCTGGCTGCCATTAGGGAGACAATCATGGTGTCTGGGATCAGTGGACACAGTGGATGCGTTTTGATGACACAGTGGATGTGTTTTGATGATACAGTGGCTGAGATTGATGTTTTTTTTTAGAATTTTTCAGTTTGTTTGCGCCCCCCAAATATTTTGAGCACCAGCAGCCACTGGAATAAAGTGAAGGTTCTGGAGTGGCCATCTCAGTCTCCTGACCTCAATATCATTGAGCCCCTCTGGGGAGATCTCAAAAGTGCAGTTCATGCAAGACAGCCCAAGAATTTACAGGAACTGAGAAGATAAAGAGCCTCATCCACAAATACTGCAAAAGACTTCAAGCTGTCATTGATGTTAAAGGGGGCAATACACGGTATTAAGAACTGGGGTATGTAAACTGTTTATCAGGGTCATTTGGGTAGTTTCTGTTGTCATTATGATTTAAAAAGAGTAAACACAGTTGATTGATAATAAATGGCTTCAGCCAAACACTAACCATGAGTGAAAGAGAAAAGTTTTTATGTTATCAGTCAAATTCTCTGAAAAATGGCTAAGAAATCATAAATTCTGCCAGGGTATATAAACGTATGAGCAGTATGTGTGTGTATATATATATATATATGTGTGTGTGCGTATGTGTGTGTGTGTGTGTGTGTGTGTGTGTGTGTGTGTGTATGTGTATGTGTATATGTATATGTATATATATAATCTCACATCATATACATGGTGATCCTATCCCCCCTTATATATTTTATACACAGTGATCGTCCATGTTTAATATCATCAGCTTCCTCCTCCTGTCACACACACACAGCTTATATCTTTGCATATAAAGATTTCTGTTTTCCCTCCTTCACATAACTGCCCTCTCTGACTTTATAGATAAAATATATGATAAAATGATTATTTATTACCTTCCAGCCACAGTTGATACTTTTGTTTCATTTTCTGAATCAATTACTATGTTTCTATTTGTAAACAGTAGAGTCCTCCTATGTATTATGGTTTCCCTCTAGTGGCCAGTTTTGGTATTAAAGTTGTTCTAAAGTATAAATGTGTTTAATCTTAATGCATCACCTAAATAAAGAGTAAAAAACTTCTGAACTCCCTCTTGTGCCCCCTCCCTCCCTAAACACTTATCTGTCTCCTGATTCAGCTCTGTCCTGTCTGCAGCCACTCTCTCCTCTCTTCCTGTTCTAACAGGACACACTGAGAGCAGCAGGAGACATAGGTTCCTGCTGCTTTCAGTGTGTGTGTGTGTGGGGGGGGGTTTACCAGCACTGTGTGTGTATGGACACACACAGCCCAGCTCTGCATCACACCCACATGGATGCCCCCCTCAGCTCACGGCTTGCTAAGGAGGAGCTGAGAACACCTGTGCAGGCTCTGTGCAATGGTATTGTAAAATGTAACATAATTGTATTTTTATTGAAAATAAAAAATAACGTTTATGTGACAGACCTTGCCGGAAAAGAGGCTTTTGGAGGGGACTGAATGCCAGCCTCCTGCAAACCAATTATGGTCCCTGGCATTTGGGGGGACGGTGCTCTTTGTGAGCTGTATGCCTGGGGATCCTGGAGGTGGCGTTACTTTAGATTCAGGTCCATGTCCCCCAAGACACACAGACTCTGGAGACCCTGGATATGCCATTGTGATGGGAGTCACTAATAGGGGCACAAGGTGAATGAGAACCCCACTATGATCTGTGCTAGTCAGAGACTCAATGCTGTATATGTGTGTATATAGAATGTGTACTGTTTGCTGTGCTACTTTGGGGTGGGGCTGTATTCCAATGTTCTATTGTGTTTGTCTGCCTTGGATCACAGGATGTGTATTGCTGTGAGGAAAGAGGGAGGGGGGATTCCTCCAGCAGCCCCCCTGTTAAGACTGTTTACTGATGAGAAGTTAAGCACACCTGACCTGTGTGTCCATTGTTATTGGACAGTTTAACCCGCCCTGTTTTCCAAGGGTGGGGGGGAAATGTTTTGAAGTGGGATCTGTATAACATGTGTTTTTTGAATAAAGATTCATTCCTGCTTGAAACCTGAAGACAGAGCCGTGTCTCATTTTTGGGGTGGATTATTTGTATGGGTTCCTTGTTTGGCTGATTGGAGTGTTCGGTAGCTGCCTTTGTGTTTGGGTTTGAAATGTCCTAAACGACTTTAACCCCTTTCATACTCGGGGTGTCGTTACAGTTTACATCCATTTTAGTTGTTATTTAAAACTTTATTTTTTATATACATAGTAGGTGAGGTTGAGAAAAGACTCAAGTCCAACCTATGTGTGTGATTATATGTCAGTATTACATTGTATATCCCTGTATGTTGCGGTCGTTCAGGTGCTTATCTGATGCCCCCTCAGGGCCGATCCTAGGGTCACCGGCGCCTGGGTGCAGAAATATTTCTGCTGCCCCCACATGGGCGTGGTCGTCTTACTAACTCCTCCCCTTTACAAATGTTTCTATGGCTATGACTGAAACACAGAGATGCTCCCCTAAGAAGTCTTCATTACCCTGGGATCCTCCAATGATCTTTTAACAATAAAGAAAATGAGTACACTAATGGGACCTGGAGGGGTGTCTCTAATGCAGACAGAGGGCTTCTGTTAGAGAATCTGTTAGAAAGAGCCCCCAGACAGTACAGGAGATGGTCAGAGACTGCAGACATACTACAGGAGATGGTCAGAGACTGCAGACATACTACAGGAGATGGTCAGAGACTGCAGACATACTACAGGAGATGGTCAGAGACTGCAGACATACTACAGGAGATGGTCAGAGACTGCAGACATGCTACAGGAGATGGTCAGAGACTGCAGACATACTACAGGAGATGGTCAGAGACTGCAGACATACTACAGGAGATGGTCAGAGACTGCAGACATACTACAGGAGATGGTCAGAGACTGCAGACATACTACAAGAGATGGTCAGAGACTGCAGACGTACTACAGGAGATGGTCAGAGACTGCAGACGTACTACAGGAGATGGTCAGAGACTGCAGACATAGTACAGGAGAGGGTCAGAGACTGCAGACATGGTACAGGAGAGGGTCAGAGACTGCAAACATGGTACAGGAGAGGGTCAGAGACTGCAGACATGATACAGGAGATGATCAGAGACTGCAGACATACTACAGGAGAGGGTCAGAGACTACAGACATAGTGCAGGAGAGGACATAGTATAGGAGATGGTCAGAGACTGCAGTTCCTAAGGATGGCAGTAGATAATGGCCTACCAGCCGTATCACCAGGCCTGGTGACAAAGCAACATCAGTTCCTCTGATCAGGAGTCAGCTCACTCTGGTTTGCCCGTGGCAACTCTGCTGGGTAGTGCTCAGATCTGTATTCTGGCAATGACTCCATTCCTTTCTTCACCAGGGATGGCGCCAGGCTGTGAGGCTTTCCCTCTGGGGGCACAGGGCAGCGGGGGTTCTCTCTCTGATGGCATCCCCTCAGCACTGTCCTCTCCCTGGAGTCCTGGGTAAACTTCCCTGAAAGCTTTCCCTAGGCTCCTGGAGCTCTCTCTCTCTCTCCCACCTCTCTTATTCAGCTGAGCATGCTGTGTGGGTTGCAGTTTCTGGGCCACAATGGGGCCGCCAGTCCTCAGGACTACATGTCCCACAATCCTCTTCTTTGCTGCCTTTTTATTGTATTTCTTCCCTGGCCAATATGAAGGAGGGAGAAGAAACATAACTGGCAGCTGACCTGGCAAGCGCCGCTCACTAGTACAGCAGTGCGAGGAGGAGAGGGAGGGGGGTTCTAAGAGCCCACGGCTGCTCTCTCTCCACTCAGACACGGGTGCTCCAATCTCCGGCTGCTTCGCTCTCCTCCTCTGACAGGTAGAGGGGAGGGGTGGGCAGTAAACGCAGAGAGCCCTCTTCCCGTTTATAACAGGGACGGCGGTGGCACAGTCTCTCCTCCCCTGATCCGCTCTTGCATACCTCCTAACATTTAAAGTTGAGCATGAAGGACATTCTTGGGAGAGAGTTACCTGCGCACGCACAGCTTTATATCAAAGTCCCCATCAGAGTCCCTCCTTACATCAGGGTTCCCATCAAAGTCTCCCCAAAGCAGGTGTTCCCCATCAGAGCCCCCCCACAGCAGATGTCACCCTCAACCCCCCTACAGCAGGTGTCCCCCCATCAGAGCCCTCCCACAGCAGGTGTCCCCCCATCAGAGCCCCCCACAGCAGCTGTCCCCATCGGACCCCCCTCCACAGCAGCTGTCCCCCATCAGAGCCCCCTCCACAGCAGCTGTCCCCCATCAGAGCCCCCTCCACAGCAGCTGTCCCCCATTAGAACCCCTTCCACAGCAGGTGTTCCCCATCAGAGCCTCCCCACAGCAGCTGTCCCCCATCAGAGCCCCCACAGCAGCTGTCCCCCATCAGAGTCCCCCCACAGCAGCTGTCCCCCATTAGAGTCCCCCCACAGCAGCTGTCCCCCATCAGAGTCCCCCCACAGCAGCTGTCCCCCATCAGAGCCCCCCACAGCAGTTGTCCCCCATAGCAGCTGTCCCCCATCAGAGCCCCCCACAGCAGCTGTCCCCCATCAGAGCCCCCCACAGCAGGTGTTCCCCATCAGAGCCCCCCCCCACAGCAGCTGTCCCCCATCAGAGCCCCCTCCACAGCAGCTGTCCCCCATCAGAGCCCCCCACAGCAGCTGTCCCCCATCAGAGCGCCCCCCCCCACAGCAGGTGTTCCCCATCAGAGCCCCCCACAGCAGGTCCCCCCCACAGCAGGTGTTCCCCATCAGAACCCACTCCACAGAAGCTGTCCCCCATCAGAGCCCCCTCCACAGCAGGTGTTCCCCATCAGAGCCCCCTCCACAGCAGCTGTCCCCCATCAGAGCCCCCTCCACAGCAGGTGTTCCCCATCAGAGCCTCCCCACAGCAGCTGTCCTCCATCAGAGCCTCCCCACAGCAGCTGTCCCCCATCAGAGCCCCCCACAGCAGCTGTCCCCCATCAGAGCCCCCCACAGCAGCTGTCCCCATCAGAGTCCCCCCACAGCAGCTGTCCCCCATCAGAGCCCCCCACAGCAGCTGTCCCCATAGCAGCTGTCCCCCATCAGAGCCCCCCAAGCAGCTGTCCCCCATCAGAGCCCCCCACAGCAGTTGTCCCCCATCAGAGCCTCCCCACAGCAGCTGTCCCCATCAGAGCCCCCTCCACAGCAGCTGTCCCCCATCAGAGCCCCCTCCACAGCAGCTGTCCCCCCATCAGAGCCCCCCACAGCAGCTGTCCCCCATCAGAGCCCCCCCCACAGCAGGTGTTCCCCATCAGAGCCCCCCACAGCAGGTGTCCCCCACAGCAGCTGTCCCCCATCAGAGCCCCCCCACAGCAGGTGTCCCCCATCAGAGCCCCCCACAGCAGGTGTCCCCCATCAGAACCCCCTCCACAGCAGCTGTTCCCCATCAGAGCACCCTCCACAGCAGGTGTTCCCCATCAGAGCCCCCTCCACAGCAGCTGTCCCCCATCAGAGCCCCCTCCACAGCAGGTGTTCCCCATCAGAGCCTCCCCACAGCAGCTGTCCTCCATCAGAGCCTCCCCACAGCAGCTGTCCTCCATCAGAGCCTCCCCACAGCAGCTGTCCCCCATCAGAGCCCCCCACAGCAGCTGTCCCCCATAGCAGCTGTCCCCCATCAGAGTCCTCCCACAGCAGTTGCCCCCCATCAGAGTCCCCCCACAGCAGCTGTCCCCCATAGCAGCTGTCCCCCATCAGAGCCCCCCACAGCAGTTGCCCCCCATCAGAGCCTCCCCACAGTAGCTGCCCCCCATCAGAGCCCCCCCACAGCAGGTGTTCCCCATCAGAGCCCCCCACAGCAGGTGTCCCCCACAGCAGCTGTCCCCCATCAGATTCCCCCCACAGCAGGTGTCCCCCATCAGAGCCCCCCCACAGCAGGTGTTCCCCATCAGAGCCCCCCACAGCAGGTGTTTCCCATCAGAGCCCCCCACAGCAGCTGTCCCCCGGCCCCATCAGAGGAGCCCCCCCCCACAGCAGCTGTCCCTATAGATCTGTACCTGTCCAATAGATGATCCATCATCCCTGTAGCTCGGGCGCGCTGGGAGCAGATGCACGTTGCAGGGGGTGGGGCATACGTGGCATCTTTGGTTACTAGGAGGGCGGCACTCGGAGAGCATTTCTGGGCGTGCACTGGATGATTGGCAGCAGCTCCGGCCAACCCAGAAGCCGCTCATCACACCGCCTATGGGAAAAGTACACACGCAGAGGGGGCGGTGCAGACATGAGACTACTCTGCCTCCACGCGCACCAAGACGGAAAGATTAGTGGAGTCTAGTGTCCTTCCTGAGAACTGGACAGCATACTCCAGGTGCGGCCAGACCAGAGTCTTGTAGAGCAATAATATACCAATAATTATTTTAGGAAGTCCCAATTTTGTTGTTATTTAATTCTAATTTTACCTAAAAACGGGCAATACTAGATTTTGCATCTTTCAAATGTAAATGGTATATGCACAAGCAGGTATAGCTCCAAGATTTTTGACACACATTTTCCTATATTTATCTACTTTTTGCTGTGCTGTTGAGAAAAAAAAATGTCTGTTTACAGAGTTTGTGGGTAGGTGCAGTATGATGCGGCGGATAGAATACACACAGAGTCCAAATGCAGTAACGAGAATACATTGTAACAGAAGTCCAGCAATACACAACAGACCCAGCAGGAAGGCAACCCAACTGAGTCCACTCATAAGTTGTAACAGGAATGCAGCAGCAGTAGAATGGTGACACGGAGGTGCCAACAGCGTCTGTCTCAGAGTCCAATGCGGCCATGCCCGTCTGTACCCAAACAGGGAGGTGTCCAGGAAGGATGGCATGTCCCTGCACTTTCCCTACTCCTCCAGAACCTTTCTCTGGTGCGAAGTATGGTCCCGAAACAGACGGGTGACCTGTCCCTATTCTTGGCACTCACAAAATGGGCAACAAAACCTGAGAGCCAGGGTCTTTAAATAGACTCTGCCTATCCAAGATGGGCACCGATGTTACCTGGAGTGCCAGCATCCGATTGGAAAGCCCTTTGACCAAAGAAACCATAGAGGAACCAGGTTCCTCTCAACTTCCTCCCTCTTCTGCATGGCCACTGCAGGCAGCTCCACCTGCAGTGGTGAAAATACTGCATTTGCCTACAAGTTTAACAGCTTAAAGCGGAACTTCACCTAAAAGGGGAAATTCCACTTGTTTGCATCCTCCCCCAACCTCCACTGCCACATTTTGCACTTTTTGGGGGAGCGGGTTCCTGGTTTTGACAGGTACCCACTCCCACTTCCGGGGCAGATCGCTGCGGCAATCTACGAGGATGTTTCCCCCCCCAGCCTTCTGGGACACACACCGATCCCAGAAGACTGCGGGGCCATTCACAAAGCACAGCTCTCGCATACACATTAGGAACCTGGCTGTGAAGCTAGTAGGTTTCACTGCTGGTTTCCCTTACCTAATCTGCAGGCGCCTGTACAAGAAACGGATTGAGTAATTGGCCCAGCTGAGGTCTGAAAGCGTTCTGAACGATGGTCGCTGAAACTGTTCAAACAATTAGGTGTGAATCTTGGAGAAAATCCGGCAGCTTTTTTATTGCATGACATTCCTTTATCTAATGAAAAATATAAAAATTCACTTCTAAAACATCTACTTACCGCAGCCAAGGCATGTATTCCAGCGTGGTGGAAGAGTACTACTCCTCCATCTAGATCACACTGGTTCGCAAGGATAACAGAAATCCAACAAATGGAAAATCTCATGACACTGAAAGAGCAGGATGAGAAATATCGGAAGATCTGGACTCCTTATTTTTCTTATAGGGAACAGATCTTCCCAGCCGACCAGCAGTAAAAGGCCCACCAAATTGTTCAATAGAGGTTATATATTGTATAATAGGAGGATTAGAAATTTTTTCTCTTTCTCTTGTTCTTTTCTTTTTCTCTTTCCTTTTCTACTTTTTAGAAGTTTTGCCAAGATCTTGTCGGATAAGAAAAAGAGAAACTATGTTGCTTTTGATTATAATAGAAGTGTATTGTATATTTAAAGACATTATAGCCAATTAGTATTTGAAATAGTAAATATTATTCATCGTGAGATGGGCAAGATCTTTATTAGATGTGATGTTATAAATATGAGCTGTTTGTATAACTGTAACACTGTTTCTGTAAAAATAAAGAATAAAAAAAAAAAAAAAAAAAAAAAGACATAACCTCTGGATATGACGCTGAGCACGTGCGCTCAACTTGTTTGGTGGACCATGGCGAGGCCTGTTCTGAGTGGAACCTGTCCTGTTAAACCGCTGTATGGTCTTGGCCACCGTGCTGCAGCTCAGTTTCAGGGTCTTGGCAATCTTCTTTTAGCCTAGGCCAGTGATGGCGAACCTTTTTGAGCCCGAGTGCCCAAACCATGACGCAAAACCAACTTATTTCTTTCAAAGTGCCAACACAGAAATAAACCTGCCAGCGGCTCTGTACAGAGGATGGGAGTGATCATCCCTCTGAATAAGCCCTAAGGGACCAAAAACATATGATTCTGCCAGATTCACTCAGAATACAGGGTGCAAGAATGGGTTTTGCTCAGAATGCAGGGTTCAGGAATGGGTTTTGCTCAGAATGCAGGGTTCAGGAATGCATTTTTCTCAGAATGCAGGGTTCAGGAATGCGTTTTGCTCAGAATGCAGGGTTCAGGAATGCATTTTTCTCAGAATGCAGGGTTCAGGAATGCACTTTGCTCAGAATGCAGGGTTCAGGAATGCACTTTGCTCAGAATGCAGGGTTCAGGAATGCACTTTGCTCAGAATGCAGGGTTCAGGAATGCACTTTGCTCAGAATGCAGGGTTCAGGAATGCACTTTGCTCAGAATGCAGGGTTCAGGAATGGGTTTTGCTCAGAATGCAGGGTTCAGGAATGCGTTTTGCTCAGAATGCAGGGTTCAGGAATGCGTTTTGCTCAGAATGCAGGGTTCAGGAATGCGTTTTGCTCAGAATGCAGGGTTCAGGAATGCGTTTTGCTCAGAATGCAGGGTTCAGGAATGCGTTTTGCTCAGAATGCAGGGTTCAGGAATGCATTTTTCTCAGAATGCAGGGTTCAGGAATGCACTTTGCTCAGAATGCAGGGTTCAGGAATGCGTTTTGCTCAGAATGCAGGGTTCAGGAATGCACTTTGCTCAGAATGCAGGGTTCAGGAATGCGTTTTGCTCAGAATGCAGGGTTCAGGAATGCATTTTGCTCAGAATGCACTCATGCAACATACACTGACCTACCTAACACATACTTCCTGCACTGCTCACATCCCCCCATCCCCCCATACACAGTGCAACGTAGATCAGAGGATCCATCCTCCTCCTTACCTCTCCATGGCCTCATCGTCCATCACATCAGGGCTCTCCCTAGCACTGGGCAGTATTGCAGGAGTCCCTGCCATCCAGCTGCTCCTTGGTGTCCCAGAGGCCAAGAAGTCGGCTAGCAGCCACTGCACCTCTCACATGGCCATGATCTGCTCCGAGCGCCGCCCCTCCCCTCCCCCTCCGCTGTCAGGTCACAGTGCATTTACCAGAGGGATGGGCTGTACCAAAGTACTCCTGGGGCAGGGGGAGCTGGAATAGGGTGCCGCAGAGAGGAATGCCCGAATGCCTCACCGGAGGTGTAAGGGTTAGGGGGAGGGAATAGACCCTCGGTAAGGTGGAGGAATACATTTACACCCCCCTAAATGTCGCACAAGTGACTGCCTGGCTGGGGAATTCCCCCCTTATCCTGGCAGGGTGCTGCGTGCCCACAGAGACGGTTTGGCGTGCCACGCCTTCGCCATCACTGGCCTAGGCCATCTTTATGTAGAGCAACAATTCTTTTTTTTTCAGATCCTCAGAGAGTTCTTTGCCATGAGGTGCCATGTTGAACTTCCAGTGACCAGTATGAGAGAGTGAGAGCGATAACACCAAATTTAACCCACCTGCTCCCCATTCACACCTGAGACCTTGTAACACTAACAAGTCACATGACATTGGGGAGGGAAAATGGCTAATTGGGCCCAATTTGGACATTTTCACTTAGGGGTGTACTCACTTTTGTTGCCAGCGGTTTAGACATTAATGGCTGTGTGTTGAGTTATTTTGAGGGGAAAGCAAATTTACATTGTTATACAAGCTGTACACTCACTACTCACCCGATGTAATCCTCCACCAATCGCACTAAATTAACTCACCAGAGTTAATGGTTGGTAATATTATAAACCAGCAACTGCACATCTGAGCAATCTCCCGTTTTTAATCTGCAATGCTGTTTCATTACAGACTGTCCTCTCCAAGTTCCTTAAGCTGGTTTTACATGAATAAAAAATGGAAGGACGGCTTCCATAGCGTGATAATGTTTCAAAAGGCTTTATTAAAAACAATAAAATGATGCTCACATTTTACAAATGTCCGATCTGACACTAGGGAACAAATGCCTAATGTTATTGCCGATCGTCTCTGAGCCACTTCTGTGTGCCACGAGTGCAATCCTGGCTAGCGTTGGGATGTCAACGTCCTTGCCCCGCCCTCCGTGTTTCAGCAGATGCCTATCAGTGCCCATCAGTGCAGTCTATCAGTCTATTTGATGCCTTTACGTGAAAATCTGACGTGCATAAAAAACCCCTTCTTGTGCATGCGCTCGCGCGTGCACAATACAGCCACCTATGATGCGGTTGGAGATTTTGACAGAACACCGGCCGCTCTGGGAAGACGTTGTATGATGAAACACGTAGGGCGGGGCAAGGATGCTGACGTCATCATGCTAGCCATGATTGTGTTCGCGGCACACAGAAGCGACTGGAGACAATCGAAGGAGGCAGAGTTGTGGGCAAGGCAATTGTCTACTACATTCTGCCTTCTTGTACACATAGGTGGGTGTTTATAGGTGTTGATTCTGAACAGCACAGTTGTTAGGTAAACTCATATGATGGAGATACAAGACAAATACATTTTGGGAAATGCTGACCTCAGGTAATAAATATGACAGTGATGTATTGCTCAATCACCTGACCTGCGGTTGTGTCTTTTATATTTTTAGACATGTTGCAAGTAAAGATCTTCCTCTGAGTATCATGGAGGAAGGATATTCACAACTAATCCACAATGAATCCACATCCACCCATGGGATCCATGAAGATCTTCCTCTGAGTGTCATGGAGGTTGGATATTCACAACCCATTCATAATGAATCCATATCCAGTCCTGGGATCGTTGATCTACATTTGAATAAAGAGTGAGGGCGGGGGGATAATCCACCTATCTGGAAATTTGTTATAGCACCAATAAGAAGGGATCCCTGACTGGAATGGGGGATGGAAGTGCGCTCCACAAATTCTACTGAGGAATGTACACCCCCATCTATTTACAGAGATGAATGTAAAACTGGTACCTTTTTCTGTCATGTCCGGTAGACTTCTGGAGGAAATGTACTGATTTTATCTACTTTTATTATTATGCAATTTGTACATTTTTTATGAGTTTTTTTTGTTTAAAGGAGACCGTAAAGTGGAACTCCAGCCAAAACATTTTGATTTATTGCGGGTGGGGGAAGGTTAGAACCTCATCCAGCCTGTAAGTGTATGTGCTGGGGGGGAATTTATTCTCACTTCCTGTTCCACTGACCACACAGGAAGTGATGGAAATCAGTCCTGACACAGACACAGAGGTGCCAAACTGCCCACATACAACTTTTTGTAGCTGTGCGTACCCCACTCTCTCCACCAAAAAAAACATAGTTGGAGGTTTTTTTTCTTAAAATCAGTCCTACAGTAAGTGAGCTTATGTAAGAATCCAAATATCTTCAGTTTTTTGAGTAAGAAGTCAGAGATCACATCAGGGTTAAATATAAAAAACATTGCTGGACAAATGTCCCAAGCATTCACCCAGCCATCACGAATATTCACTCTAACTTGCCGAATATGTTTATTATCTATAATCATCGGCTCCATCTAGTGGCCATAATTTCTTTTTTTCTGGATTGATGCATTTCAGGAAAATACCACATTGTGGCCATTAGATGGAGCTGGCAATCATAGGAAATAAAAATTTTTGGGCAAATTATGGTAGTTATTCGTGATGGCTGGGCAAATGCTTGTGTCGGCTCATCCAGCATTTATTTAATTATTTTTATAAATGGACCCCTTAACCACTTGCTGCCTGCCCACCCTCATATGACGGCGGGACAGTGCAGCTGTTATCCTGTTATCATATGACGGCAGCCCTTCCAGGCCCTACAGGGGGCATGCACGCCCACCACATCACTCCGGTCCCAGTGCGCGTGCCCGGCGGCCGCGATGTCCGCCGGGCACCCGCGATTGCCTGGTAACAGAGCAGGACTGTGGTTCTGTGTGTATGTAAACACACAGATCCATGTCCTGTCAGATGGGAGGGGACCAATGGTGTGTTCCTTGTACAGAGGAACACCGATGAGTCCCCTCCCCCACAGTTAGAATCACTCCCTAGCAACATATTAAACCTTACAGCGCCCCCTCCTGGTTAACCCCTTCATTGCCAGTCACATTTATACAGTAATCAATGCATTTTTATAGCAAGTGTCTGATATGTTATCTCTCGCCTTGACTATTGCAACTCCCTTCTCATTGGCCTACCGCTCCATAGGCTCCTCCCCTCTTCAGTCTATCATGAATGCTGCTGCCAGACTTATCCACCTTACCAACCGCTCAGTGTCTGCCAACCCTCTACTTCAATCCCTACACTGGCTCCCAATCACCCAGCGAATTAAATTCAAAATACTAACCACAACATACAAAGCCATTCACAACTCTGCCCCAAGCTACATCACTAATCTTGTCTCCAAGTATCACCCAAATCGACCTCTCCGCTCTTCTCAAGACCTCCTGCTTTCAAGCTCTCTCATCTCCTCCTCCCATGCTCGTCTCCAGGATTTCTCCAGAGCCTCTCCCATCCTCTGGAACTCGCTACCTCCATCTATCCGGCTATCCTCTACTCTTGCTACTTTCAGGCAATCCCTGAAAACTCATCTCTTCAGGAAATCCTATCACGTCTCCAACTAATCTCCTACCACTTCCATCAGCTCATTCCCCACAGTTACAACCTTTTGTACCACCTGCCCCACCCTATTAGATTGTAAGCTCTTCTGAGCAGGGCCCTCTTAAACCTATTGTATTGTATTATAACTGTATTGTCTCCCTTTTATATTGTAAAGCACTGCGTAAACTGTTGGCGCTATATAAATCCTGAATAATAATAATAATAATATGTACGCAGCAATATCGCAGTCACTATAAAAATCGCAGATCGCCATTACTATATGCTTTAAATCTATCCCCTTATTTTGTAGACGCTATAACGTTTGCGCAAACCAATATACGCTTATTGCGATATTTTTTACCAAAAATATGTAGAAGAATACGTTTCGGCCTAAACTGAGGAAAAAATTTGTTTAAAAAAAAAATAAAATTGGATATTTATTATAGCAAAAAGTATTGTGTTTTTTTTTTTTTCAAACTTGTCACTCTTTTTTTGTTTATTGCACAAGAAATAAAAACCGCAGAGGTGATCAAATACCACCAAAAGAAATCTCTATTAAAAAAAAATTGGAAAATTGTCTTGGGCAGGAAGGGGGTGAAAATGCCCTGTATGGAAGTGGTTAAAATCTAATGGTTGCTGTCTGATCTTACACTCCATATTCCTAAGAGTGCGCTGGGTAAAAAATGTGTGTTAGATAGATAAAAAAAAAAAACAAATAATGAACCTACCAAATTAAATTACCAAATAATCAAACTACTATAAAGAGCAAAACAGGTGAAACATAATTAATCGGTGCACAATAATGTTAAAGTGCAAACTGATTTGTCTGCTCCTGATGGAATGCTGTGAGTGGGCGGAGACATAATGATGTCATCACACACCAGGAAGTCTCACTGTTACAGAGCCTGTTACTTTTTATTTATTTTTTTCTATGGTAAATTGTGAAGGATTATTGGTGTGTGGTGGAAAGAAAGCGATGTGTGGGGGGATTTGACCATTGATTTATGGGGTCAAGTCCTTAAAGGGGTTGTAAACCCTTGTGCATCCTATGCATTAAGGTGAAAAAACACCTGGCAATCACTTACTTTACTTACCTGAGCCCCTTCATCTCCCCAGCAGGGACGCACTGTCCCTCTCTCCACGGGTTTCCAGCTCTTAATAGCAGCACAGGGATTGGCTCCTGCTGCTGTCAATCAAATCCAATGATGCGGGCGCTAGGGGGCGGGGCTGAGTCCGGCAATCGTGTCTGTGGAAGCAAATGCTGGACTCGGGAGAGCGCTTCTCCTAGGGGGTTACCTGATGCGGGGAGGAGCCGCCGAGGGACCCCAGAAGAGGATGTTCGGGGCCACTCTGTGCAAAATGAGCTGCACAGTGGAGGTAAGTATGATATGTTTGTTGTTTAAAAAAATAAAAAACGATCCTTTACAATCACTTTAAGGTAAGTAAGATGATACTGGAGCGGATCAGCACTTTATGTATTTATCGCAGCACTGTGTGAAAGAAGAACTTTACTTTTGCAGTTTGTAATAAGGGATTGTAAATAGATTTATGGGTGATATTGATTTGCACTTTAGTATTTGTCTGTGGCACTTTGTTTGCACATTATTGTGAACTGATTTGTATTTATTTCTCCTTTTTACCAGTTTTGCACTTGTATGGTAGTTTGTTAGTATTCATTTTTTGGTGTGGTAGGTAGGTGGGCAGGTTCTGTGGGTTAGCCACTTCCCCTTTGGAACACTTGTTTCATTTTTCACACATATAAACAAAAAAAAATCAGCATTTTTGGCTAGAAAATTATTTAAACCCCCCAGAATTGTATATATTTTCTGAATACAAAGGCCCTGTAGAATAAAAAAAGATGGTAGTTGATTTTTTTTTTTGTAAAAAACAAAAGATGATGTGTTGAGTAAATAGATACCAAATATGTCAAGCCTCAAAACTGCAAAAAGATTGCAGTACCAGGCACTTTAAATGCATTTACATCTTATTCGTTTATGGGTGAACAGGCATGAATTTCAATGCAGAAGAGACATGCTTTTCTTCTTCTTCTCCATTAGTTACAGTGACGGCTGGTGCTCAATTTTCTCAGGGGGAGGGGGGTCGTGCCCCCCCCTGCCCAGCCAGCCAAAGCTCAGGCTCTAATCATGTGCTTCCAAAAAAAAAAAATGAAATCCATACATGTAGATTAGAGGCTGGGTGCATGGATTAGGGGGTGGTGCCCCTGCACCCCATGTGAGCGGTTATCACTGATTTACTTACCTGCCTATCCATGTGCAGCTCACAGTACAAATTTGGCAATGCCAAATCTGACTGAACTCCCATCCATGAGTGAGAGGGACGTCATCCCTGCCAATGACAGCAACTAGTCATGAGACCCAGAAGTCGGCCGCCCAAAGATGTCAGTGGCCTGATGGGGAGATCCAGGACGGTGCATTGCTGGATCCGAGGTGAGTATAGTTTCGCTTTAATGGTAAATTAGGGACCTTGAATTATCACTCTCACTGTGACGTTTGCGGTGATGCCTAGCAGCATGACTTGCGCAATTGTTGTTTACATAGACATACACACCCAACATGTTTGCTTGTGTTCTGTGTTATCTGTTTTTAAATACCTAAACCAGGAAAAATACAGCATTATGGCCACTAGGTGGCACTTCCTATCATATGAAATTATATGAGCTGTGTGGATGTGTCCCATTCCTTCCATACATGACTCTCTAGTGTGAATATTACGATTATTACATAGAACAAATTGTGACTTTCTTCTTAAAAAAGGAACCAGTTAAAAAATGTGATGTTGATTTTTTGTTTTGCACTTTTTATTGACCGTTCTGATAATCCGCAATCCCTGTCCCAGTATATGTGAGAGATATAAGATATGTGAAAGATAAATACAGGATATTTTTGTTGTGTTTGGGTAGGGATGCACTGATACCATTTTTTTTATGAGTACCAATACTTTTATTTTTTTTAGTACTCGCCAATACCAATTACCGATCCATACCGCACCGGTTTTGTTTTCACTTCAGCTGTCAGCGATGGTACAAAGCATTGAAAAGTTATTTACAAATGAAATAAATAGATTTTTTTTTAAATTTTGCACTTTTTCAATGTGAAATGTGTAAATACGTGTGTGTGTGTGTGTGTGTGTGTGTGTATGTATGTGTAAAATATTCACTAACAAAGAAAACAAAAAAAAACTTTTAATTGTTTATCGTTTAAAAAATAGACTTGAACAAAAAAAAGAAGCAGGAAAATAATTAAATGGAGGAGAATAGGGAGTTAAGGCTGATTAGAGTAAATTAAGGGTTAATAAGGGGTTAAACGGAGAAACATTTGTTCATCCCTTTGATCTGCAGATGAAGAAATGGAAAGATTCAAAAAGAAACAATGTTTCTTATGCCAGTGGGTTTTTTTTTGACAGGACTTTAACACTTCAGCTGTCAAAGAACCGAGCCGGAAAGTACCGGTTTCAGGTATTGGTGCATTTGCAGGAGTACCGATACTTGTGCAAATACTCGGTATCGGCACCGATACTGATAATAGTATCGGTGTAACCCTAGTTTTTAGGAATGGTCAGAGAAAAGCTGGATTTTCACTTACATGGAATGAGGAAGATTGTCTATAAAAGTTTTGGAATCTGACATCTTGGCACAACACTTTTCAGGCTCTTTTCTTAATAAACCTTCCACTGGTTTTTCCACCATAATTATATATGAAGAGAGCAAAAGACTAAATGTGGGCGTGTCCTAACCATAAAAAAAAAAACATGGGGCCCCTGCTATGCCCCCCCCACACACACACAGTCACACACACACATTTTTCACCAGTTTTTGCTTCTTGCTTTAGATTTGGTGGGAAAAGATGTAGATAGAAGTGTATACAAAATTTTGCAGCGCTATTCATTCCTGTGAAGCTGCATATATTCATTCTTTGCCAATCAGGGCAAATTGAATATTATTAGCCTATTTTATCTGAAGTTTGAATGTTCTTCACAGAGTGAATAATAAAAAAACTGTATTATGGTCAGTAGATGGAGCAGAAAATCATAATAAAGGTTTATCTCCAGTGATCATCAGCTCCATCTAGTGGCCGTAGTGCAGGGTTTTCATAATTTGCTTTTTTTTGTGTATGAATGAAGAACATTGGACCTACAGCAAAAATAGCTTAAAACAGATATGCAATTAGCTGACCCCCAGCTGTTGCTAAACTACAAGTCCCATCATGCCTCTGGGTGTCATGCTTGTGGCTCTCAGAGTCTTGCTATGCCTCATGGGAATTGTAGTTTTGCAATAGCTGGAGGTCCCATAATTGCATATCCCTGACCTAAAACATTATATTTTGCCCCAACTGAATGCACATGCAGGACAAAAGCCTCATTTTTTTTTTATCAATGTGCCCCACACTGCAAAGAAATGCACAAATGTCCCCCAACCTTTCCATTACAAAACTTCTCTAGAAATCCTCTCTATATGCATTTTCTCTGTTGATGACATAATCTGTAATGTCTGTACGGGGTTTCCCAATCATCATCTCAGGGTTTATTGCAATAAAGCACTTATTAGATGGAATATGTGCAACAATGAGATGTGGAAGATGTAAAGGGCACCTGTCTAATTCCATGGAAGGACTTTGGGTCAGGTAACATTGGAGAATAAGGCAGAATGTTCTTGTGAGTTGCTTTACCTTAAAGTGGGGTTCCACCCTAAAAAAAAAAAAAAACACATGACTGTGCCTAAAAAAAAATTTGGATATTTTTTTTTTAACTTACCTCTAAATGCCTGTTGCTAGGTGGTCCCTCGTAGTCTACCTCTTCCAGTGCCTGGGCTGGTGACATCACTTCCCCCTCGGGACAGGAAGGACTCGGCTCTGCTCCCTCCCACTTGACAATCATCTTGGACCCATTACAGGTCCCAGGTGACTGAGCGGCCAATCACGGCGTGCGGGGCCGCTCGCACATGCGCAGTGGGTGCCAGGCTGTGAAGCCACAGCCCAGCACCCACAGTTGCAATGCCGGCGCCGCTGAACGGAGGGGGAGACGAGCCGGGCTTCGATCCCCCGCATCGCTGGACCCTGGGACAGGTGTGTGTCCAATTAAAAGTCAGCAGCTGCAGTATTTGTAGCTGCTGACTTTTAATTTTTTTTTTTTTTTTGAATGGCCCTCCTCTTTAAGTGTAACATTTTGTAAATACTTTGACTATGAATTTTTAAATTTATTTTTAAGAATATGTATCATGTTCCAGACATATCAACATTGGGGGGTTATTTACTAAAACTGGAGAGCGCACAATCTGGTGCAGCTCTGCATAGAAACCAATCAGCTTCCAGGTTTTATTGTCAAAGCTTCATTGAAGTTAGAAGCTGATTGGCTACCATGCACAGCTGAACCAGATCATGATTGCTCCAGTTTTAGTAAATCTCCTCCGTTTTATTTATATTTGTAATGTAATCTTGTTTTACTCGCCCCCAACCGTCCAAAGAAAGCCTAGAAAGGCAGCTGGAGGGGGTTCCACACATGTGACAAGTCTGGCAGATTTGGCTCCGGTTGCAGCACATATCAAACTTTCCCATTGAAGTCAATGGAACTGCACCACCACATGCCAGATGCTTGGCTCATGCGTACTGCGTGTGGCTTTAAAGCAAAAAAAACATACAAGCATTCAGGAGGTGTCGGCATCACCTGGAAGCTACTGATCTACCACCCTCTGATAAGGGATCCACAATGAATTGCTTTTTAGTAGGGAGATAGATACAGACATCTGTGTGAACTCAGCATTGGGTTGGTTATATTACCTCTCTCTGGATAAATATTCTGTCATTTTATATCCTTCAAGCTGGAAAACTCTAGGAGGTCACACCCATACAGCAATAAAAATTTTTATACCCCCTCTGTGGCACTCACGTGGAATCACAGGAACCCTCTTTTGGGCGCTCACATGTAATCGTATGAACTCGGTCTGGGGCGCTCGCATGGAATCACAGGAACCCCCTCTGGGGCGCTTGCATAGAATTGCAGGAACCCCCTCTGGGGCGCTCACATGGAATCGCAGGAACCCTCTTTTGGGCGCTCGCATGGAATCGCAGGAAGCCCCTCTGGGGCGCTCGCATGTAATCGCAGAAACCCCCTCTGGGGCGCTTACATAGAATCGCAGGAACCCCCTCTGGGGCGCTCACATGGAATCGCTGGAACCCTCTTTTGGGCGCTCGCTAGGAATTGCAGAAACCCCCTCTGGGGCGCTCGCATGGAATCGCAGGGACCCCCTCTGTGGCACTTGCATAGAATCGCAGGAACCCCCTCTGAGGCGCTCACATGTAATTGTATGAACCCCCTCTGGGGCGCTTGCATGGAATCGCAGGAACCCCCTCTGGGGCGCTTGCATGGAATCGCAAGAACCCCCTCGGGCACTTGCATAGAATCGCAAAAACCCCCTCTGGGGTGCTCACATGGAATCACAGGAACCCCCTCTGGGGCGCTCGCGTGGAATCGCAGGAACCCCCTCTGGGGCGCTCGTGTGGAATCGCAGGGACCCCCTCTGGGGCGCTCGCATGGAATCGCAGGAACCCCCTCTGGGGCGCTCGCATGGAATCGCAGGAACCCCCTCTGGGGCACACGCATTGGAATCGCAGGAACCACCTCTGGGGCGCTCGCATTGGAATCGCAGGAACCCCCTCTGGTGCCCTGGCATGGAATCGCAGGAACCCCCTCTGGGGCGCACGCATTGGAATCGCAGGAACCCCCTCTGGTGCACTGGCATGGAATCGCAGGAACCCCCTCTGGGACGCTGGCATGGAATCGCAGGAACCCCCTCTTGAGCGCTGGCATGGAATCGCAGGAACCACCTCTTGGGCGCTGGCATGGAATCGCAGGAACCCCCTCTTGGGCACTCGCTAGGAATCACAGGAACCCCCTCTGGGACGCTTGCATTGGAATCGCAGGAACCCCCTCTGGGGCGCTTACATGGAATCGCAGGAACCCCCTCTGGGGCACTCGCATTGGAATCGCAGGAACCCCCTCTGGGGCGCTTGCATTGGAATCGCAGGAACCCCCTCTGGGGCGCTTGCATTGGAATCGCAGGAAACCCCTCTGGGGCGCTTGCATTGGAATCGCAGGAAACCCCTCTGGGATCGCTTACATGGAATCACAGGAACCCCCTCTGGGGCGCTCGCATTGGAATCGCAGGAACCCCCTCTGGGGCACTCGCATTGGAATCGCAGGAACCCCCTCTGGTGCGCTCGCATTGGAATCACAGGAACTCACTCTGGGGCACTCACATGGAATCGCAGGAACCCCCTCCGGGGCGCTTGCATTGGAATCGCAGGAACACCCTCTGGGGCACTTAAATAGAATCGCAGGAACCCTCTCTGGGACGCTCGCATTGGAATCGCAGAAACCCCCTCTGGGATCGCTCACATGGAATCGCAGGAATCCCCTCTGGGGCGCTTGCATTGGAATCGCAGGAAACCCCTCTGGGATCGCTTACATGGAATCACAGGAACCCCCTCTGGGGCGCTCGCATGGAATCACAGGAACCCCCTCAGGGGCTTTTGCATAGAATCGCAGGAACCCCCTCTGGGGCACTCGCTAGGAATCACAGGAACCCCCTCTGGGGCGCTTGCATTGGAATCACAAGAACCCCCTCTGGGGCGCGCGCATGGAATCGCAAGAACCCCCTCTGGGAGCGCTCGCATGGAATCGCAAGAACCCCCTCTGGGGCGATTGCATAGAGTCGCAGGAACCCCCACTGGGGCGCTCGCATTGGAATCGCAGGAACCCCCTCTGGGGCACTCGCATGGAATCGCAGGAACCCTCTCTGGGACGCTCGCATTGGAATCGCAGAAACCCCCTCTGGGATCGCTCACATGGAATCGCAGGAATCCCCTCTGGGGCGCTTGCATTGGAATCGCAGGAAACCCCTCTGGGATCGCTTACATGGAATCACAGGAACCCCCTCAGGGGCTTTTGCATAGAATCGCAGGACACCCCTCTGGGGCGCTCGCTAGGAATCACAGGAACCCCCTCTGGGGCGCTGGCATGGAATCGCAGGAACCCCCTCTGGGGCGCTTGCATTGGAATCGCAGGAACCCCCTCTGGGGCGCTCGCATTGGAATCACAGGAACCCCCTCTGGGGCGCTTACATGGAATCACAGGAACCCCCTCAGGGGCTTTTGCATAGAATCGCAGGAACCCCCTCTGGGGCGCTCGCTAGGAATCACAGGAACCCCCTCTGGGGCGCTCGCATAGGATCTCAGGAACCCCCTCTGGGGCGCACGCATGGAATCACAGGAACCCCCTCAGGGGCTTTTGCATAGAATCGCAGGAACCCCCTCTGGGGCGCTTGCATTGGAATCACAAGAACCCCCTCTGGGGCGCTCGCATGGAATCGCAAGAACCCCCTCTGGGGCGCTCGCATGGAATTGCAGGAACCCCCTCTGGGGCGCTTGCATTGGAATCACAAGAACCCCCTCTGGGGCGCTCGCATGGAATCGCAAGAACCCCCTCTGGGGCGCTTGCATTGGAATCGCAGGAACCCCCTCTGGGGCGCCCGCATGGAATCGCAGGAACCCCCTCTGGGGCGCTCGCATGGAATCGCAAGAACCCCCTCTGGGGCGATTGCATAGAGTCGCAGGAACCCCCTCTGGGGCGCTCGCATTGGAATCGCAGGAACCCCCTCTGGGGCACTCGCATGGAATCGCAGGAACCCCCTCCGGGGCGCTTGCATTGGAATCGCAGGAACACCCTCTGGGGCACTTAAATAGAATCGCAGGAACCCTCTCTGGGACGCTCGCATTGGAATCGCAGAAACCCCCTCTGGGATCGCTCACATGGAATCGCAGGAATCCCCTCTGGGGCGCTTGCATTGGAATCGCAGGAAACCCCTCTGGGATTGCTTACATGGAATCACAGAACCCCCTCAGGGGCTTTTGCATAGAATCGCAGGACCCCCCTCTGGGGCGCTCGCTAGGAATCACAGGAACCCCCTCTGGGGCGCTTGCATTGGAATCGCAGGAACCCCCTCTGGGGCACTCGCACTGGAATCACAGGAACCCCCTCTGGGGAGCTTACATGGAATCACAGGAACCCCCTCAGGGGCTTTTGCATAGAATTGCAGGAACCCCCTCTGGGGCGCTCGCTAGGAATCACAGGAACCCCCTCTGGGGCGCTCGCATAGGATCGCAGGAACCCCCTCTGGGGCGCACGCATTGGAATCGCAGGAACCCCCTCTGGGGCGCACGCATTGGAATCGCAGGAACCCCCTCTGGGGCGCTTGCATTGGAATCGCAAGAACCCCCTCTGGGGCGCTTGCATTGGAATCGCAGGAACCCCCTCTGGGGCGCTCGCATAGGATCGCAAGAACCCCCTCTGGGGCGCACGCATTGGAATCGCAGGAACCCCCTCTGGTGCGCTGGCATGGAATCGCAGGAACCCCCTCTGGGGCGCTGGCATGGAATCGCAGGAACCCCCTCTTGAGCGCTGGCATGGAATCGCAGGAACCCCCTCTTGGGCGCTGGCATGGAATCGCAGGAACCCCCTCTTGGGCGCTGGCATGGAATCGCAGG
This sequence comes from Lithobates septentrionalis, assembly GCA_037952835.1. Classification (NCBI taxonomy): domain Eukaryota; kingdom Metazoa; phylum Chordata; class Amphibia; order Anura; family Ranidae; genus Lithobates; species Lithobates septentrionalis. The sequence continues at coordinate 767,956 of JBBDGP010003642.1, forward strand.
AACCACCTCTTGGGCGCTGGCATGGAATCGCAGGAACCCCCTCTTGGGCGCTCGCTAGGAATCACAGGAACCCCCTCTGGGGCGCTTGCATTGGAATCGCAGGAACCCCCTCTGGGAGCGCTCACATGGAATCGCAGGAACCCTCTCTTGGGCACTCGCTAGGAATCACAGGAACCCCCTCTGGGGCGCTTGCATTGGAATCGCAGGAACCCCCTCTGGGGCGCTGGCATGGAATCGCAGGAACCCCCTCTTGAGCGCTGGCATGGAATCGCAGGAACCCCCTCTTGGGCACTCGCTAGGAATCACAGGAACCCCCTCTGGTGCGCTGGCATGGAATCGCAGGAACCCCCTCTGGGGCGCTGGCATGGAATCGCAGGAACCCCCTCTTGAGCGCTGGCATGGAATCGCAGGAACCACCTCTTGGGCGCTGGCATGGAATCGCAGGAACCCCCTCTTGGGCGCTGGCATGGAATCGCAGGAACCACCTCTTGGGCGCTGGCATGGAATCGCAGGAACCCCCTCTTGGGCGCTCGCTAGGAATCACAGGAACCCCCTCTGGGGCGCTTGCATTGGAATCGCAGGAACCCCCTCTGGGAGCGCTCACATGGAATCACAGGAACCCCCTCAGGGGCTTTTGCATAGAATCGCAGGAACCCCCTCTGGGGCGCTCGCTAGGAATCACAGGAACCCCCTCTGGGGCGCTTGCATTGGAATCGCAGGAACCCCCTCTGGGGCGCTTGCATTGGAATCACAGGAACCCCCTCTGGGGCGCTTGCATTGGAATCGCAGGAACCCCCTCTGGGGCGCTTGCATTGGAATCGCAGGAACCCCCTCTGGGGCGCTTGCATTGGAATCGCAGGAACCCCCTCTGGGGCGCTCGCATAGGATCGCAGGAACCCCCTCTGGGGCGCTGGCATGGAATCGCAGGAACCCCCTCTGGGGCGCTGGCATGGAATCGCAGGAACCCCCTCTTGGGCGCTCGCTAGGAATCACAGGAACCCCCTCTGGGGCGCTTGCATTGGAATCGCAGGAACCCCCTCTGGGAGCGCTCACATGGAATCGCAGGAACCCCCTCTGGGGCGCTCGCATAGGATCGCAGGAACCCCCTCTTGGGCGCTGGCATGGAATCGCAGGAACCCCCTCTGGGGCGCTGGCATGGAATCGCAGGAACCCCCTCTGGGGCGCTGGCATGGAATCGCAGGAACCCCCTCTGGGGCGCTGGCATGGAATCGCAGGCAGGGTACCTTTGCAAGTGGGGATGCATTTTTAAGAGCATTTAACCCTTGCTGTCCCGGGGGAGGAGCAATTTAAGGGTAGATTATTCAGGAAGTCCGGAGTTCAGCTTTAACAAGACCCTGACACCAGGGGGCATCATTCTCACCCAGGCAGGAAAGGGGGAAATGCTGCATGTATGTCACTAAAAATGAGTTATTTCCCCACCCAAAAAACAAAATATTGTTCCAATTAGAAACTGTGATGAAGGAGGAGAAGGATATCAGAGACATTCGCAGTGAGTGAATGTTAGAATTGCCACCTCATCCCTTTAAACCCGAACACATATGAATGACACGGGTTCTGAGGCCAATTTAATGCAGATAAAGCAGCAAGTGAATTTGAGGTGGTAATTAAGACACACAACCTGTGTAATTCGTACTTGTTTGGGTTTAAAGGGATGAGGTGGCAACCCTAGTGAATGTCCTCATTACATAACTGAAACTTTTACATTTACAGACCTCTGACACCTCGCAGTGTAGAATGAAAATCTCTTTCCCCTCACCAGCACAGTATCTCACAGTCAAGCTTCACCTCTTTTCGAAGGGGCGGGGAAGGGCCAGGAGAATGGTCGGGGAAGGGGCGGGGAAGGGGCGGGGGAAGGGGCGGGGAAGGGCCAGGAGAAGGGGCGTGGAATGGACCTGTAACACCAGAGTGTATCTATGATTGATGTGTAGAGGAATTGCACTCAGAGTCATGTCTCAGCGCTGGATATTCTACACAAGTGCCAAACTATAGAAGAGAGGAGGCGGCTATTCTATACAGAGAGAAGCGTCTCCAGACTGGCCGGACACAATGTGTGAGTATTCCTCTTCACTCCCAATCTCTGAAATGTTCTAGGTGGTGGGAGCTCTAGACTGGGAAAGACAACTTTGTACTGGGGGGGTGATGTACACGGGCGCCCCTCTGGGGCACTCGCATTGGAATCGCAGGAACCCCCTCTGGGGCGCTTGCATTGGAATCACAGGAACCCCCTCTGGGGCGCTTGCATTGGAATCACAGGAACCCCCTCTGGGGCGCTTGCATTGGAATCACAGGAACCCCCTCTGGGGCGCTCGCATTGGAATTGCAGGAACCCCCTCTGGGGCACTCGCATTGGAATCGCAGGAACCCCCTCTGGTGCGCTTGAATAGAATCGCAGGAACCCCCTCTGGGGCACTCGCATTGGAATCACAGGAACTCACTCTGGGGCACTCACATGGAATCGCAGGAACCCCCTCCGGGGCGCTTGCATTGGAATCGCAGGAACACCCTCTGGGGCACTTAAATAGAATCGCAGGAACCCTCTCTGGGACGCTCGCATTGGAATCGCAGAAACCCCCTCTGGGATCGCTCACATGGAATCGCAGGAATCCCCTCTGGGGCGCTTGCATTGGAATCGCAGGAAACCCCTCTGGGATCGCTTACATGGAATCACAGGAACCCCCTCTGGGGCGCTCGCATGGAATCACAGGAACCCCCTCAGGGGCGCTTGCATTGGAATCACAAGAACCCCCTCTGGGGCGCTCGCATGGAATCGCAAGAACCCCCTCTGGGAGCGCTCGCATGGAATCGCAAGAACCCCCTCTGGGGCGATTGCATAGAGTCGCAGGAACCCCCACTGGGGCGCTCGCATTGGAATCGCAGGAACCCCCTCTGGGGCACTCGCATGGAATCGCAGGAACCCTCTCTGGGACGCTCGCATTGGAATCGCAGAAACCCCCTCTGGGATCGCTCACATGGAATCGCAGGAATCCCCTCTGGGGCGCTTGCATTGCAATCGCAGGAAACTCCTCTGGGATCGCTTACATGGAATCACAGGAACCCCCTCAGGGGCTTTTGCATGGAATCGCAGGAACCCCCTCTGGGGCGCTGGCATGGAATCGCAGGAACCCCCTCTGGGGCGCTTGCATTGGAATCGCAGGAACCCCCTCTGGGGCGCTCGCATTGGAATCACAGGAACCCCCTCTGGGGCGCTTACATGGAATCACAGGAACCCCCTCAGGGGCTTTTGCATAGAATCGCAGGAACCCCCTCTGGGGCGCTCGCTAGGAATCACAGGAACCCCCTCTGGGGCGCTCGCATAGGATCTCAGGAACCCCCTCTGGGGCGCACGCATTGGAATCGCAGGAACCCCCTCTGGGGCGCACGCATTGGAATCGCAGGAAACCCCTCTGGGATCGCTTACATGGAATCACAGGAACCCCCTCTGGGGCGCTCGCATGGAATCACAGGAACCCCCTCAGGGGCTTTTGCATAGAATCGCAGGAACCCCCTCTGGGGCGCTTGCATTGGAATCACAAGAACCCCCTCTGGGGCGCTCGCATGGAATCGCAAGAACCCCCTCTGGGGCGCTCGCATGGAATTGCAGGAACCCCCTCTGGGGCGCTTGCATTGGAATCACAAGAACCCCCTCTGGGGCGCTCGCATGGAATCGCAAGAACCCCCTCTGGGGCGCTTGCATTGGAATCGCAGGAACCCCCTCTGGGGCGCCCGCATGGAATCGCAGGAACCCCCTCTGGGGCGCTCGCATGGAATCGCAAGAACCCCCTCTGGGGCGATTGCATAGAGTCGCAGGAACCCCCTCTGGGGCGCTCGCATTGGAATCGCAGGAACCCCCTCTGGGGCACTCGCATTGGAATCGCAGGAACCCCCTCTGGTGCGCTTGAATAGAATCGCAGGAACCCCCTCTGGGGCACTCGCATGGAATCGCAGGAACCCCCTCCGGGGCGCTTGCATTGGAATCGCAGGAACACCCTCTGGGGCACTTAAATAGAATCGCAGGAACCCTCTCTGGGACGCTCGCATTGGAATCGCAGAAACCCCCTCTGGGATCGCTCACATGGAATCGCAGGAATCCCCTCTGGGGCGCTTGCATTGGAATCACAGGAAACCCCTCTGGGATTGCTTACATGGAATCGCAGGACCCCCCTCTGGGGCGCTCGCTAGGAATCACAGGAACCCCCTCTGGGGCGCTTGCATTGGAATCACAGGAACCCCCTCTGGGGAGCTTACATGGAATCACAGGAACCCCCTCAGGGGCTTTTGCATAGAATTTCAGGAACCCCCTCTGGGGCGCTCGCTAGGAATCACAGGAACCCCCTCTGGGGCGCTCGCATAGGATCGCAGGAACCCCCTCTGGGGCGCACGCATTGGAATCGCAGGAACCCCCTCTGGGGCGCACGCATTGGAATCGCAGGAACCCCCTCTGGGGCGCTTGCATTGGAATCGCAAGAACCCCCTCTGGGGCGCTTGCATTGGAATCGCAGGAACCCCCTCTGGGGCGCTCGCATAGGATCGCAAGAACCCCCTCTGGGGCGCACGCATTGGAATTGCAGGAACCCCCTCTGGTGCGCTGGCATGGAATCGCAGGAACCCCCTCTGGGGCGCTGGCATGGAATCGCAGGAACCCCCTCTTGAGCGCTGGCATGGAATCGCAGGAACCACCTCTTGGGCGCTGGCATGGAATCGCAGGAACCCCCTCTTGGGCGCTGGCATGGAATCGCAGGAACCACCTCTTGGGCGCTGGCATGGAATCGCAGGAACCCCCTCTTGGGCGCTCGCTAGGAATCACAGGAACCCCCTCTGGGGCGCTTGCATTGGAATCGCAGGAACCCCCTCTGGGAGCGCTCACATGGAATCGCAGGAACCCCCTCTTGGGCACTCGCTAGGAATCACAGGAACCCCCTCTGGGGCACTCGCATTGGAATCGCAGGAACCCCCTCTGGGGCGCTGGCATGGAATCGCAGGAACCCCCTCTTGAGCGCTGTCATGGAATCGCAGGAACCCCCTCTGGGAGCGCTCACATGGAATCGCAGGAACCCCCTCTTGGGCACTCGCTAGGAATCACAGGAACCCCCTCTGGTGCGCTGGCATGGAATCGCAGGAACCCCCTCTGGGGCGCTGGCATGGAATCGCAGGAACCCCCTCTTGGGCGCTGGCATGGAATCGCAGGAACCCCCTGTTGGGCGCTCGCTAGGAATCACAGGAACCCCCTCTGGGGCGCTTGCATTGGAATCGCAGGAACCCCCTCTGGGAGCGCTCACATGGAATCGCAGGAACCCCCTCAGGGGCTTTTGCATAGAATCACAGGAACCCCCTCTGGGGCGCTTGCATTGGAATCGCAGGAACCCCCTCTGGGGCGCTCGCATAGGATCGCAGGAACCCCCTCTGGGGCGCTGGCATGGAATCGCAGGAACCCCCTCTGGGGCGCTGGCATGGAATCGCAGGAACCCCCTCTGGGGCGCTGGCATGGAATTGCAGGCAGGGTACCTTTGCAAGTGGGGATGCATTTTTAAGAGCATTTAACCCTTGCTGTCCCGGGGGAGGAGCAATTTAAGGGTAGATTATTCAGGAAGTCTGGAGTTCAGCTTTAACAAGACCCTGACACCAGGGGGCATCATTCTCACCCAGGCAGGAAAGGGGGAAATGCTGCATGTATGTCACTAAAAATGAGTTATTTCCCCACCCAAAAACAAAATATTGTTCCAATTAGACACTGTGATGAAGGAGGAGAAGGATATCAGAGACATTCGCAGTGAGTGAATGTTAGAATTGCCACCTCATCCCTTTAAACCCGAACACATATGAATGACACGGGTTCTGAGGCCAATTTAATGCAGATAAAGCAGCAAGTGAATTTGAGGTGGTAATTAAGACACACAACCTGTGTAATTCGTACTTGTTTGGGTTTAAAGGGATGAGGTGGCAACCCTAGTGAATGTCCTCATTACATAACTGAAACTTTTACATTTACAGACCTCTGACACCTCGCAGTGTAGAATGAAAATCTCTTTCCCCTCACCAGCACAGTATCTCACAGTCAAGCTTCACCTCTTTTCGAAGGGGCGGGGAAGGGCCAGGAGAATGGTCGGGGAAGGGGCGGGGAAGGGGCGGGGGAAGGGGCGGGGAAGGGCCAGGAGAAGGGGCGTGGAATGGACCTGTAACACCAGAGTGTATCTATGATTGATGTGTAGAGGAATTGCACTCAGAGTCATGTCTCAGCGCTGGATATTCTACACAAGTGCCAAACTATAGAAGAGAGGAGGCGGCTATTCTATACAGAGAGAAGCGTCTCCAGACTGGCCGGACACAATGTGTGAGTATTCCTCTTCACTCCCAATCTCTGAAATGTTCTAGGTGGTGGGAGCTCTAGACTGGGAAAGACAACTTTGTACTGGGGGGGTGATGTACACGGGCGCCCCTCTGGGGCACTCGCATTGGAATCACAGGAACCCCCTCTGGGGCGCTTACATGGAATCGCAGGAACCCCCTCTGGTGCGCTTACATGGAATCGCAGGAACCCCCTCTGGTGCGCTTACATGGAATCACAGGAACCCCCTCAGGGGCTTTTGCATAGAATCGCAGGAACCCCCTCTGGGGCGCTCGCTAGGAATCACAGGAACCCCCTCTGGGGCGCTCGCATAGGAACGCTGGAACCCCCTCTGGGGCGCATGCATTGGAATTGCAGGAACCCCCTCTGGGGCGCTTGCATTGGAATCGCAGGAACCCCCTCTGTGGCGCTCGTGTGGAATCGCAGGAACCCCCTCTGGGGCGCTCGCATAGGATCGCAGGAACCCCCTCTGGGGTGCACGCATTGGAATCGCAGGAACCCCCTCTGGTGCGCTGGCATGGAATCGCAGGAACCCCCTCTGGGGCGCTCGCATTGGAATCGCAGGAACCCCCTCCAGGGCGCTCGCATTGGAATCGCAGGAACTCACTCTGGGGCACTCACATGGAATCGCAGGAACCCCATCTGGGGCGCTTGCATAGAATCGCAGGAACCCCCTCTGGGGCGCTTGCATAGAATTGCAGGAACCCCCTCTTGGGCGATTGCATAGAGTCGCAGGAACCCCCTCTTGGGCGATTGTATAGAGTCGCAGGAACCCCCTCTGGGGCACTCGCATGGAATCGCAGGAACCCCCTCTGGGGCGCTCGCATTGGAATCGCAGGAACCCCCTCTGGGGCGCTCGCATTGGAATCCCAGGAACCCCCTCTGGGGCGCTCGCATTGGAATCGCAAGAACCCTCTCTGGGGCGCTTGCATTTGAATCGCAGGAACCCCCTCTGGGGCGCTCGCATTGGAATCACAGGAACCCCCTCTGGGAGCGCTCGCATTGGAATCGCAAGAACCCTCTCTGGGGCGCTTGCATTTGAATCGCAGGAACCCCCTCTGGGGCGCTCGCATTGGAATCACAGGAACCCCCTCTGGGGGCGCTCGCATTGGAATCGCAAGAACCCTCTCTGGGGCGCTCGCATGAAATCGCAAGAACCCCCTCTGGGGCGCTTGCATTTGAATCGCAGGAACCCCCTCTGGGGTGCTTGCATTTGAATCGCAGGAACCCCCTCTGGGGCGCTTGCATGGAATCGCAAGAACCCCCTCTGGGGCGCTTGCATTGGAATCGCAGGAATCCCCTCTGGGGCGCTTGCATTGAAATCGCAGGAACCCCCTCTGGGGCGCTTGCATTTGAATCGCAGGAACCCCCTCTGGGGCGCTTGCATGGAATCGCAAGAACCCCCTCTGGGGCGCTTGCATTGGAATCGCAGGAATCCCCTCTGGGGCGCTTGCATTTGAATCGCAGGAACCCCCTCTGGGGCGCTTGCATGGAATCGCAAGAACCCCCTCTGGGGCGCTTGCATTGGAATCGCAGGAACCCCCTCTGGGGCGCTTGCATTTGAATCGCAGGAACCCCCTCTGGGGCGCCCGCATGGAATCGCAGGAACCCCCTCTGGGGGCCTTCGCATTGGAATTGCAGGAACTCTGGGGCGCTCGCATGAAATCGCAGGAATCCCCTCCAGTGGCGGAATTTCCAGGGTCGCACCAGTCGCACTTGCGACTGGGCCCTGGAGTTCTGTCCATGTGGGGGGGGGGGCCCAAAAGCCCGGGATGTGGCTCCGGGGTTGCTGGCTGCAGTTATAAACAGAGAGTGTCTATTACACTCTCTGTCACACTGCTCGGACCCCCGCACTGACAGGCCCCACCCCCCTCCTCGAGAGGAGAGAGGTAACAGAGATCAGGCTCTTCTCCTCCCACCCCCCTCATGTGTGTGTCCCCGTGGCCCCGCCCACTTTCCAATCCTTGACAGCTCCGTGCTTCCCAAAGAAAAACTCCAGCAGCCTGCAGGTAGATAGTGGAAGAACGGGGAGCTTGTTCTATGGATGCTGCAACCCTCCACAGAGGATCCACATCTCTCCAGGTCAGCCAATCGCTTTACTTCCTAATGAAACTTCTCAGTGACTGAAAAGAAAGCAGCACTCAGGTGGGTCAGTCATTGATGGGACTGAGTGTGTTGTCCCCTCCAGAGCCTCTCAACCAACACAGCAGCCTACTGGGCTTTCCCTACTGTGGTGCACTACAAGCCCCAGCATGCTCTGCCAGCCTGTGGCTACTTTCAGACTGGGGCGGGCATCGGCGGTAAAGCGGCACTATTTTTAGTGCCGCTTTACCGTTGTTTTAGTGACGCTATTCGGCTGCTAGCGGGCGGTTTTAACCCCCCATTAGCGACCAAAACAGGGTTGAACCCGCCCGCAAAGCGCCACTGCAGCGGCGCTTTGCCAGCACCGCCCCATTGTTTTCAATGGGCAGGGGCGATTTTAGGAGCGGTGTATACAGCGCTGCAAAGATGCAGGACTTTTTTTTTTACTGTCCTGCAAGTGCACCACTCTCAGGCTTTCATACAGGAGAAACAGGAGAGTCTCTACAGGCGCTATGCAGGCACTATTTGTAGCGCCTGTAAAGCGCCTCAGTGTGGAAGTAGCCTTAGTGTATGTATAGCACAGGCTAGTAGATCTTGTTTGCTGACCAATCCAGGGCCCAAGCCTCCATCTATGGTAGGGGAAGTGTCCCCCACCCTTCCTCTCTTGTCTCGCCAGCCTCTAAGCACACTTATGTAAGGGAGAGCTCTGTGGACTGTAATGTAAAGGGGGACTTTGATGTACATGGGGGGCTTTGGTGAGCATAGACCCCCTTACATCAGGATTCCCAGAGCACCTCTTACATCAGTTTTCCTTTACATTACAGTCCACAGAGCTCCCCCTTAGGGCCCTTTCTCATGGGCGGACTCTGCCAAGCAAATCCACCTGCTCAGTGCGGGATCTTTCCGCTGATCCCCACCGAGCGGACGGAGGACAGGTCCATGTCTGCTCCACTTGTGCAGAGTAGACACAGACACAGACTGCTGTTCTCTATGGACCAGTCTGACTGTCATCCAAACCGCTAGTCTGTTTTCATTGGAGCGGATGCAGGCAGGTGTAAATGGACACGGCTGTTTACATCCGTCTCCCCATACAAAACAATGGGTGGTCCGATCGGTTCAAATGTGTAAAAGAGGCCGGAAAGGGGTCCTGCTGCAGGACCATAATCAAGGGCCCCATGGTGGGAGAAAAGGACACCAGGATCATTAGAAAGGGCCCTGGGACCAGAGGTCAAGGGGCCCTTCATGGTTCCTTGCACCGGGGCCCTGAAGGTTCTAGTTACACCTCTGATCCCCTCCAACATTTGTCCAACACACACACAGAGAGAGAGGCAGAGACACACATGCTGAGAGCAAAGCAGACAAGTCGGGGAATATATGTCATTGCCATCAGACGCTGGTAGGTGGATTCCAGGCAGAATATAAAGGAGGACGGAGCTGTGCTCAGTGTAGTGAGGAGCGGTGCTGGTAAAGGAGGCGGAATACACAATACAGGGTGAGATACCGAGACTCTCCTTTCTCCCCTGTGCCATTCACACCCTCTTCACTCCTCTCCTGCACACATCCACTCTCTTATTCTGTACATACTGCCCGCTATACCTGCTGCTCTTCTCTCCTATACATGCTGTGCTCCCCTCCAGTACTCCTCTCCTGCACACACTGCACCCTGTCCTCCCCTCCAGTACTCCTCTCCTGCACACACTGCACCCTGTCCTCCCCTCCAGTACTCCTCTCCTGCACCCTGTCCTCCCCTCCAGTACTCCTCTCCTGCACCCTGTCCTCCCCTCCAGTACTCCTCTCCTGCACCCTGTCCTCCCCTCCAGTACTCCTCTCCTGCACCCTGTCCTCCCCTCCAGTACTCCTCTCCTGCACCCTGTCCTCCCCTCCAGTACTCCTCTCCTGCACCCTGTCCTCCCCTCCAGTACTCCTCTCCTGCACCCTGTCCTCCCCTCCAGTACTCCTCTCCTGCACCCTGTCCTCCCCTCCAGTACTCCTCTCCTGCACCCTGTCCTCCCTTCCAGTACTCCTCTCCTGCACCCTGTCCTCCTCTCCTGCACCCTGTCCTCCCCTCCAGTACTCCTCTCCTGCACCCTGTCCTCCCCTCCAGTACTCCTCTCCTGCACCCTGTCCTCCCCTCCAGTACTCCTCTCCTGCACCCTGTCCTCCCCTCCAGTACTCCTCTCCTGCACCCTGTCCTCCCCTCCAGTACTCCTCTCCTGCACCCTGTCCTCCCCTCCAGTACTCCTCTCCTACACACACACTGCACCCTGTCCTCCCCTCCAGGGGCCACATTGCATTACAAGTATACTCAGCTTTTCTCTATTGTACTCTTTGCGGAAAACTGAACACTGGGGACTGTATGTAAGGGAGCAGATCAGACAACTAATGATCAGTGCAGATATAAGAGCTAGCACTCTATTCTATGTTCCTGATCTCCATGTTGGTGACCTGTGACTGATGGTGATTGTTCTTCTCCAGATCCAGTTCTCATCTACAACATCACCAGTACCGGGGGCCGGCTGGGTGAGGAGGTCACTGTAAGCATCCAGTTCTCTGGAGAAGAGAGCGCTGTGACCTGGGAGGTGGACGGGGAGCCTCTCCCTGAAAGATACCGGCTGATAGATGACAATAGGATGCTGATTATCCCCAGTGTGCAGAGAGACGACGCCGAGAGGAGATTCCGGGTCAGGATCACAAACCCGGTCAGTGAGGAGATCCAGGAATACCGGCTGGAGATTGAAGGTAAGAGGAGTGCAAGAGGGAGTTAAAAGCCAGGGACGTGCAGTCAGGGGAGGCAGGGCGGGTATGTAGCCTAAGTCCTACCACACCACTGGTAAACAAAACACTTGGGGCTCTTGCCACCTATGGTTCTGGAGATACGGGGCTCCTTGCACAGCCTGTCAGAAACTACATACAGAGCGGCCACTTTAAATACAAGCTGACACTCTGTTTGCAGCAGACTGAGACAATGAGCTCACAGTGCCTCTCCTCACTTCTTGTCAGAGGCCCTGAGCTCAATGGACAGCTTGGAGTCTTGGACCAATGGTAAAGTACCATTGGTCCAAGCTGTCCAATAAAAATGCTGCAGTGGGGGCACGCCAGCCCAACTACAAGGAAAAACATGTGTTTATGTGTATAAGATTTACCCACAATCCCATGTTTTTCTCACACAGTTAAGAGGGAGAATGAGAATCTTCTGCTGCTGAAAAGGTACAAGATAAATCATATATTATTATGTTATATGTTATCAGATAATAATTCATTATTTATCTATTTACTGTGAATTTACTGGTTGGAAGTTACAACTTCAAACTTCAGTAATTTGTCCGTTAAGTCACCTGCTTGAGTACAGATTTTGAAAATATAGTAAATTACCTTAAAAACAATATATAATAATTATTTGTATATTACTTATGGTATTTAACCCCTGACCACCCAGGCCAATTCTGACATTTCTCTCCTACATGTAGTAATCATCTTTTTTTTGCTAGAAAATTACTCAGAACCCCCAAACATTATATATAGTTTTAGCACACACCCTAGGGAATAAAATGGTGGTCATTGCAACATTCTATGTCGCACTGTATTTGTGCAGCACTTTTTTTAAAAGTGTTTTGTTTTGGGGGGGACAGTTTCTTGAATAAAAAAAAAACACTAAAGTTCGCCCGATTTCTTTGTATAATGTAAAAGATGATCTTACGCCGAGTAAATAGATACATGTCACACTTAAAAATTGCGCACACTTGTGGAATGGAATGGCGCCAAACTTCAGTACTTATAAAACATAGGACGCTTAAATTTTTTTACAGGTTACATGTTTAGGCTATTTTCTGACAGGAGGGCATTGGCGGTAAAGCAGCGCTATATTTAGCGCCAATTTACCGTCATTTTTAGCGTCGCTATTCGGCCGCTAGTGGGGCGGTTTTAACCCCCGCTAGCGGCTGAAAAAGGGTTAAAACAGTCTCTCAGTTCGCTGCAGCGGCGCTATGCCAGCGGTATGAAAGCCCCTGGGGCTTTCACACTGGAGACACAGGAGAGGTGCTATACAGGCACTATTTTGAGCGCTGTAGTGCCTGTAAAGCGCCTCGGTGCGAAAGTAGTCTTTGCGTTACAGAGGAGGTCTAGTGCTAGAATTATTGCTCTCGCTCTACCGATCACGGTAACCTGTGTGTATCTGGTTCTGATACTAGCCACTGACCTCACCAGCCACTCACCTCGCCGAACGTCCCTGTTAAAAGCTGTACAGGAAAATAAAACCTCATCTTACACTGAAGAAGCCTCTGCTTCTCCGGTGTGACAACCACAGCACAGTATGTAGGCAGACAAAGATTTCTAGTTACACAATGATGGAAACTCATGCTGGAAACCTCAATGCTGGGGAAAGGAGGTGATCTTTTGAAATGAATTTCAGCTACCTCTATCAACATACAGAGGGGCTGCACTCTAAAGCTGGAGAAACACTATCCAATATTCTGTCGATTATTTTTTTTTTTTTTCCTTCAGATTTACCAAAAACCATATAATGAGGTCAAACCTTAGGAGTTTCAATTTGTATGCAATCAGGGAGGCCCTTTTACCAGGGGCGTAGCTATAGAATGTGCAAGAGTCGCGATTGTGACTCAGCCCCAGGCTGCGGGGGGACCGTGCGGCTCCCCTGTCAGGTTTGTATTCACTTTTGTGAGCAAGAGCCGGAGTCGGGGGGCGGAGCTGGGAGGCGGAGGTGGTGGTCCTAGGTATGGAAGACTGCTTGCCTCTTCACTTTACACTCTGGATGCAGCTAGCACCAGGCTGGATAGGAGGGCGGGCGGGGCGACAGAAAGGAGAACCGATCTCCTATGTTTTCCTCCTGTCTCCTGCAGGTCTTTCAATGGCTGCAGCAGCAGAATCGGTTCTCCTATATGCCGCCCCGCCCTCCCACTTATCCAACCAAGAGGCAAGCGGTCATCAGTACTCAAGCCCGCCAGCTCCGCCTCCCAACTCCGCCCCCAGCGAGTATAGACCACGTCCACTGAGCCCATCCACTGCCCTACTGACCCCGTCCACTGCTCTACTGACCCCGTCCACTGCTCTACTGACCCCGTCCACCTCCCTACTGACCCCGTCTACTGCCCTACTGACCCCGTCCACTGCCCTACTGACCCCGTACACCTCCCTACTGACCCCGTCTACTGCCCTACTGACCCCGTCCACTGCTCTACTGACCCCGTCCACCTCCCTACTGACCCCGTCTACTGCCCTACTGACCCCCTCCACCGCCCTACTGACCCCTCCACCGCCCTACTGACCCCTCCACCGCCCTACTGACCATGTCCACTGAGCCCATCCACTGCCCTACTGAGCCCATCCACTGCCCTACTGACCACGTCCACTGCCCTGCTGACCACGTCCACTGAGCCCGTTCACTGCCCTACTGAGCACGTCCACTGCCCTACTGAGCCCGTCCACTGCCCTACTGACCACATCCACTGACCCCATCCACTGCCCTACTGACCATGTCCACTGCCCTACTGACCATGTCCACTGCCCTACTGACCATGTCCACTGCCCTACTGACCATGTCCACCGCCCTACTGACCCCATCCACCTCCCTACTGACCCCATCCACCTCCCTACTGACCCCATCCACCTCCCTACTGACTACGTCCACTTGCATGCTGTCCCCCCACACTGCCCTCCACTGCCTCCCTCCCATCAAAAACTGTAAAAAAAAAAAACACTGTAAAAAATAAAATTATAAAATAAAATGTTAAATAATAAAAAATTAAAAAAAACCTACTGACCCCGTCCACCGCCCTACTGACCATGTCCACTGACCATGTCCACTGCTCTACTGACCATGTCCACTGCCCTACTGACCACGTCCACTGACCCCATCCACTGCCCCACTGAGCCCGTCCACTGCCCTACTGAGCCTGTCCACTGCCCTATTGAGCCCGTCCACTGCCCTACTGACCACGTCCACTGACCCCAACCACTGCCCTACTGACCATGTCCACTGCCCTACTGACCATGTCCACTGCCCTACTGACCATGTCCACTGCCCTACTGACCATGTCCACTGCCCTACTGACCCCGTCCACTGCCCTACTGACCCCGTCCACTGCCCTACTGACCCTGTCCACCTCCATACTGACCACGTTCACTTACATGCTGTCCCCCCACACTGCCCTCCACTGCCTCCCTCCCATCAAAAACTGTAAAGAAAAAAAAAAAAACACTATAAAAAATAAAATTATAAAATGAAAATGTTAAATAATAAAAAATTTAAAAAAAACTACTGACCCCATCCACCGCCCTACTGACCCCATCCACCGCCCTACTGACCTCGTCCACCGCCCTACTGACGCCGTCCACTTTCCTACTGACCACGTCCACTGACCCCATCCACTGCTCTACTGAGCCCGTCCACTGCCCTACTGACCCTGTCCACTGCCCTACTGACCCTGTCCACTGCCCTACTGACCATGTCCACTGCCCTACTGACCATGTCCACTGCCCTACTGACCATGTCCACTGCCCTACTGACCATGTCCACTGCCCTACTGACCATGTCCACTGCCCTACTGACCACATCCACTGACCCCATCCACTGCCCTACTGAGCCCATCCACTGCCCTACTGAGCCCATCCACTGCCCTACTGAGCCCATCCACTGCCCTACTGAGCCCGTCCACTGCCCTACTGAGCCTGTCCACTGCCCTACTGAGCCTGTCCACTGCCCTACTGAGCCTGTCCACTGCCCTACTGAGCCCGTCCACTGCCCTACTGAGCCCGTCCACTGCCCTACTGAGCCCGTCCACTGCCCTACTGAGCCCGTCCACTGCCCTACTGAGCCCGTCCACTGCCCTACTGACACCATCCACTGCCCTACTGACTGACATCTTTCCCAGTCCACACTGACACCAATGGCTGAACTAGGGTTGCAAAGGTCGCACTTGTGACTGGGCCCTGGCCTTCCGCCACCATGGCAAAGCCCAAGACTGAAGGACTGCACATAATGTGAAAGGGATTCGCTGTGGGCCGTAAAGGGTCATGGGATCAGTTGGAAGGGCTTTGGGCAAGGAGGGAATGGCTCAGGTTGGAGGTCGGGGGGCCCTTCACGATTTCTTGCACCAGGGCCCTGAAGGTTTTAGCTACGCCTCCCTTTTACTACATGTGTGAACAAAATATATTCTAACTATATATACTCGCGCTAATGGTGTAACAAATGTGAAATAAAAATAACAGTGAGTGAAGATATAAAGTGCAGCTACTGTACACAAAGTGCTATTCACTTGACAAACAGAATACAGATATAAACTACAGCACTCACAAACACAACATAAATAGACATATAATGAAATTCATTGAAAAGTGATGACACTTTTTTTTGTTTTGTTTTGCACACCTTTAAATCTTTGGAGCACTTTGCACTTTTTTGGATTGGAGAACATCGTTCACTTTTTATATGGACATTCACTTTTCAATGAATTTCATTACATGTTTATGTTGTGTTTGCGAGCGCTGTAGTTTATATCTGTTTTCCCTTTTACTACATGGTTTTGGTAAATCTGAAGGAAATCTGACAACAAAAGTTGGATAGTGTGTATGGGGTCTAACGGGTTTCCTGAGTGAGATGATTCAGAGCTGCTCATACCTGAGTTTAGCAAGTTTTAATTCTGCTGGAACTTCTGGTCTGAGCTGATTCAGTAGCAGAGTCACTTGAACCCTCTGTGAAGAAGATCTTTGGTCTGGAAAAATGGAAGTCGGCAGCTACAAACACCTGTAGCTGCTAACTTTTAATAAACATGCACTCGCCTCACCCAGGCCGCTTCTTCTCCGGTCTTCAGGTCCTCGGTACCACCATCTTGACCTCCTGTGGCTTCGGAGTTCAGCTCCCCACTGAGAATGCACAAGTCGCATTGCACCTCTTAAATGAACCCACAGCCTCCTGGGACCTGTGACATGTCTCAGGAATTTGAGGGCCAGTGGTAGGGAGTGAACAATGGCTCGGATTGCCAAAGAAAAGAAGCCTCCAAAAATATTAGGAGCAGGAAGAATGTAAAAAATGTGAAATTCCCTTTTTCAGGTGAAGTTCCAATTTAAGATGCCCTGTTTTATGAGTCTTTTTATGAGTCACTGAAGATCCCGCCAGTGACAGCTCTTCCTGTTGCAGGCTGACAACATTTAACTGCTGCTTTGCAATTACCAGCAGCGTTGTCAGCCTGCCTCCTTCATTTGGGCGTCGGGCTGCCTGTTTGATAGACATGGCAAGGGCAGCAATAAAATTTGAGGATGAAAAAAGTGATTTCTGTATTGTATAAAAAATGTAATTATTGGTTAACCTTTGCTTTAGCGAGCCAAATAATATCTAGTGAGGCACCTTACATACAGGTCCATCTAACTACAGTGCATTCCTCCTGGCACTTCAGTGTGCCCAGGAGGGACGGGTGCAACATCCAGCTACACTGCAGGCAGCGTGTCAAGGTCTATGGCAGGTTGCGGCTGGGTGGAGCTGGGTGCTGTACTCAGTGGTACTGACATTAAGGCCTGGTTCACACCTATACCTTCTTCCTTCCCTTTTTCTCCCTTCGCCTTTCAGGACAGCACCTTGGCGAAAGCGTAGCTCCACCTCTTCGCAGGAAACACTGCATGACAACGCCCTTTTTAAATTCAGCTGCTTCCACCATGCCATCAGTTTTAGTGTTTCCTCCGCCATGGTGGAAGCACTGCTGGGGAACCAGAGGGGCTGCGCTCTCTCCAAGGAGGGGCGTTTTGGCAGTACCTTTTTTCAGTTTTGGAATTTGACCAGCCCAGCTCCCCCCCGCGCGAGGGGGGATACTCCGGTGCCTGTTCCATCGCCGGCTCACAAGGGTCCGCTGGTGGTTGTCCGCTCTGGGTGCTTGGGGGGCTGCGGGTGTGCGTCCATGCCAGGTTTTGACATGTCAGCGCCGAGTACCGGAAGGCAGGTGATGTCATTTTTGGGGGGGCGGAGAGTTCTGGCAGGGCATAGCAGCAAATGGTTCTGGCTGCTGGAACGCAGGAGGAAGGGGCGGGTCATCTGGCAGGGACTTCCTTCCGCTCTTGACAAGGGACACCGGAGGAGCTTCATTTAAGGAGCACACAGGCGTCTGCTGCGGCACTCGTGATGGAGAAGGCAGAGTAATCGGCAGCAATGGCGGATGCAGGCGCCCAGGATCCCGGCCAGGCCCAGGCAGGAGAGGTGCAGAGGCACCTCTTTCCCTTGTTTCACTGGGTGGTGTTCGTTTTGTGTGATGGTTAGAGCCTGCAGCTGTCTGCTATGGTGACATGCTCCATTAGCAGCTCAGCGTGGAGGGAGACTCTGGGGCACATTGGGGAGTCTGCTTTGGTGTATATATAATGTGCCGCGCTACTCCTAACCAACAATTAATTCGACCTATGCCTAATCTAGATATAATGTGTACCATAAAACAGTGGATTACAATAAATAATATAAAGTGCTCGTGCTCCGTGAATCACACACAGTCCATAATGATATAAAAATGATCAACACAGTCCATATAAATAAAGTGATAAGGTGTCTTCATGCAATGTGCACTCCTCCCCCTTCAGTTGTACCCTCACCTTAAGGGCTTAGAAAATAAGCCTAAAGTTGTTTACAGCAGATAACTGGGACCATCCTTAGGTCTCCTATTAGTATACTGGCTGCTGTGTGCTGATACTCCACACTGGTCACCTGCTCCTGATAAAAGCCCAGCTTTAAAAGGATACCAGTATCTCCTGGTCACTTCCAACAAGCCTCCTCGCATATGCCACATAGGAAAAATAGAGGCATACAATAGTGTGCAGGGGCGGACTGACAACTCATGGGGGCCCAGGGCAATAGGAGATTATGAGGCCCCTGGGCAATAGGAGAAGATTATGGGGCCCCTGGGCAATAGGAGAAGATTATGGGGCTCCCGGGTAATAGGAGATTATGGGGCCACACAGTATACACACACATACAGTATACACACACGGACACACAATATACACACACAATATACACATGCACACACTGAAAAGGTACTGGAGAGACGGGGCAGCTATAATCTTGGGATTTTTAAAAAAACACAGATTTTTACATACCGTCCCTGGTTTTATTGAGGCTGGCAACCCTGATGGGGCCCCTTAGTGGCATGGGGCCCTCGAGCAGTGCCCAAGTGCCCGAATGGTCAGTCCGCCCCTGATAGTGTGATACCATCTGAGAAATGTTTAATCATAAAAAACGCTCAATATACATTCAACTCACATTTACATAATAAAACATTGCTTGTAAAGTGCTGTGGTAGTGAGGGGGGGATAGGGTCACCTGAATCCCGGGTCTGCTGCCCCAGTTTCGCAGCGTTAAGTCTATCCTATGCCTCCTCTCCAGACCACGTCCTGCTTCGCACACGTCAAACAATCAGGCTCCTCCTACCGGTTTCATCACAGATCTCGTGACTTCCTCTGGGACTTCTGATTGGCTGATGTTTTTGCTTATTTTATGTACTAGCCAGTGCCACCATTTTCTTGTAGCCCCTGCGGTATTATGTTAAAAACTGTGATCGCCGCCATTGTGTCGTAGCGCCCCTGTTATGATTAGATACTGACGGCGATCTACTGTATTACACCCTGAGGTATATGTATTGCTCTATAGCCGTATTGATCCCTCTTGTAGATGTGTATAGAAAGGGGAATCATGTTACAATTAGAACATAATTTGTGTACATTAAACCATTAGTAGCAAAACATATCTATCTCAGTTGACAGGGGAGACCCCTAGTGGAAAGAAATAGTAACTGCTGAAATAGAATTACCATAGGGACCTGACACTGGCCACTATCCCATGGCATTATTCTCTCTTAATATGTTATATATAGCAATGTTGTATTTGAATTGCTTACATTATGCACCCATTTGTAGCAAAGAAAGTTTATAAAATTACCCAGCCTTAAAAATGACCTCCCATTTAAGAAACTCAAAATGGGAGATCTAAAAATATTATAACAATGTAAAAAAAATATAATTATAAAAATTAAATAAATAAAAAATATGTGTATAGACCATACTCATCTCCATCACATAAAGTCCAATCTAATCATACTACAATGGACTCCATAAAAAATATGTCTACATACATAAGTTAAAAATTGGCCAGGAAACAATTGAGATCAAATTCCTTATTCAGTCCTCTGGGCGCAAGACTACCCAGTTCGTATACCCACCAAGATTCCCTTTGACTAAGCGCCCTGACACAATGGCTACCCCTCCAGTGTTTTTTATACTTCTCTAGACCCCAAAATGACATGCCTGACACTTGTCTGTTATATACTGTCCTAAAACGGTGTTATAGGTAATCTTCCTTTTTTCCTTTGGTAATTTGGTAGACATGGTCTTTTATTCTCACATGCATTTCCCTTTTTGTTCTCCCTACATATATCATTCCGCACGGACATTGCAGGGCATAGACTATGCCAATTGTATTGCATGATATAAAATCCCTAAGCGTGTATTCTTTTCTATTGTGGCTATTAATGAATTTATCTTTTTTCTTTATGTTGCTCATGGCTGCCCTACAGCCATAACATCACATAAAAACCTTTTCCATTAAAAGGTAGGAGTAGTGCGGCACATTATATATACATACCGTATTTATCGGCGTATAACACGCACTTTTTTCCCCTTAAAATAAGGGGAAAATCGTGGGTGCGTGTTATATGCCGATCCCCGCTATTTTGTGATCTGTCGGAGCGAACGAGCTCCGACAGCTGAACGAGCGCCCCCGAGTCCCTCCGAACTCCGCGGCGCCATGTTTAAAAATACAAACGAAACGTTTGTATGTCGGCGGCGACAAGGCTGCACGGACCACTGGGGACAAGGCTGCACTGGGGCAAAGGCTGCACTGGGGCAAAGGCTGCACTGGGGCAAAGCTGCACTGGGGACAAGGCTGCACTGACAAGGCTGCACTGGGGCAAAGCTGCACTGGGGACAAGGCTGCACTGACAAGACTGCACTGGACACTGGGGAAAGGCTGCAGATGAACACTGATGAGGCTGCATTGATGGGCATTTAAATGTAAGTTTTTTTTCCTTAAACTTCCCTCCTAAAAGTTTTTTTCCTAAACTTGGGGTGCGTGTTATACGCCGGCACGTGTTATACGCCGATAAATACGGTATATATTTCTTTTACATTGTGGGGAAGTGTGGGAAGTGCAGGCAGCTTTTTTTCAGTTTTTAGTCCACGGTAGCTTATAGATTTGGCAGCTCACGAGGTTTCACCCATTTGGAGTCTGCTTTGGGCACTGCATTTTTTTTTCTCCCTTTTTCAGTAGTAGCTCGCCCTAAAAGGGGTATGGGTTTTTTTGTTCTGTCTTACAGAAAGCCACCGCCAAAACAGAGAGAGCTACTGGAAGAAAGTGCCCTTCATGCAAAAACCCATTAAGGGACTCATGGGCCAAACCGCTTTGCAGATCCTGCGTTGCAGGTCTACTAAGGGAAGAGTCCACACAAGAGTGTAAGGAGCTCTTTTCCTCAGTGAGAAAAGAATTGGCAGAGACCCTAGGGACAGTGTGTTCCCTTATGAAGAAACAGGGCCAGAGCACCAGCCAGGAACAGAACTCCCAGTCCAGTCGTGCTCCTGCCACTTCAAGACCAATTGAAAGTGAGTCAGAGGATGAGAAAGAGAGTATTCCTCCCTCAACAATTGACACTGAGGAAGATAAGGGGGAAGAGGAGACGAGAACGTCTAGATACAAAAAAGCGGTCTATACCACTTTGGAGATTCAAGAAGAGAAAACCCAGATTTCATTACATGATAAAATGTATCAAGGGCTAGAGGAGACTAGACTTAGAGTTTTTCCTGTCCATAAAGTTCTGACTGATACAATTAAGAAAGAATGGAAGGATCCAGAAAAAGGACAGTTTTTTTTCTAGAGCCCTCAAGTGAAGATTTTCTTTTGAGGAGGACGAAGCGTTGGTTTGGAACAAAAGACCAAAACATAGGATTTTTATAACAACTTACCTATAAAATCCTTTTCTTGGAGTACATCATGGGACACAGAGTCATAGTTATTAACTTAATGGGTATATAGGCACCTCCAGGTGATGGACACTGGCACACCCAATACAGGAAGTTCACTCCCTATATAACCCCTCCTCCTACCAGGAGTATCTCAGTTTTGTAGCAAAGCAATATACACAAATCCCAAAAGAGGGGAGGGACCTCTGTGTCCTGTGATGTACTCCAAGAAAATGAATTTACAGGTAGGCTGTTATAAAAATCCTATTTTCTTTATCGTACATCAGGGACACAGAGCCATAGTTATTAACTTAATGGGACGTCCCATAGCAATGCTATTTGAGGGGAGGGAGACACAACCCATAAGGCAACCTCAGACTTGAGGACCTATACTGCTGCCTGCACACTGCGCCCAAAGACCAAGTTGCAGCCTTACAGATCTGAGCCATGGAGGCCTGGTAATGCACTGCCCAAGAAGCACTAACCGCTCTGGTAGACTGCACTTTGACTTGAAAAGGTGGAACTTTACCTTTTAAATCATAAGCCTGAATTATAACTTGCCAAATCCACTTAGAGACAGGGGATTTCAACGCTGCCTGTCCTTTCCTAGGACCTTCTGGCAGCACAAATAAGACATCAGTCTTTCAGATCTGAGCAGTCGTCTTTAATTAGACCTTGACCGCTCTCACCACATCAAGACAATATAGTGACTTCTCTTCCCTAAAACATGGTTGTGGAAAAAACAATGGCAGAACAATATCTTGGTTCAAGTGAAAACTTGGATGAGGGCGCAACACGAATCTGTCCTTGTGAATAATCAAATATGGCTCTTTACAAGAAAGAGCAACCAATTCCAAAACCCTCCTTGCTGAGGATATAGCAGCCAAGAACACTAACTTCCTTGTCAGAAGGACTAAGGGAATATGCTGTATCGGTTCAAATGGCTGTTTTTGTAAAAGTGTGACAAGTTTAAGTCCCAAGGGTTTAAAGGAGGTCTGACTGGCGGATTGAGCCGCATCATATCTTGCATAAAAACCCAGACCAAAGAATTTGAAGCAAGCGGTCTTTGAAATAAGACCGATAAAGCTGAGACTTGGCCCTTAATAGTACTCAAGGGCAGCTTCATCTCTACCCCTAATTGTAGAAAGGGAAGAATTCTGCCTATGTTATACATCCGAGGGTGCCAACCTTTGGATTTGCACCAGGAAACATAAGCCCTGCAGACTCTGTAATATATGGTTCTGGAAGCTGGCTTCCTTGCATTAATCAAGGTAGAGACAACTGACCCGGAAAGCCCACGTTTCTTCAGAATGTGGGTTTCAATAGCCAAGCCATTAAATTTAGAGTTTGTAAGGTAGGATGGAATATCGCCCCCTGTGAGAGTAGGTCTGGCCGAAGTGGAAGGGACCATGGATCCCCCACCGCCATCTTTACGATTTCTGCATACCAGGACCTTCTAGGCCATGCAGGGGCTACAAGAATTACCGGCTTTCTTTCCAGCTTGATTCTGCAAAGAAGTCGTGGCAGCAACTGAATAGGGGGAATGCATAAAGCAGTGAGAACTGATCCCACGGAGTCACCAACACATCTGTTCTGAATGCGAGTGGATCCTTTGTCCTGGACACAAAGTTGACCAACTTCATGTTGAATCTGGACGCCAGAAGATCTATGTCAGGAGTCCCCCATCTTTGGCAAACAGCCCGAAAAATGTCAGGGTGAAGGAACCATTCAGCCGGGAATAACTGCTGGCGACTCAAGTAGTCCGCCTGCCAATTCTCTACTACCAGAATGAAGACTGCCGATAGGCAAGAAACATTCCTTTCTGCCCAAGTTAGAATATGGTTCACCTCTCTCTGTGCTGCGAGACACTTGGTGTCCCCTTGGTGATTGATGCAGGCCACAACTATGGCATAGTCAGATTGGATCCTGACAAGACAATCCCATAGCCTGAAAGTCCAGGCCTTCAAAGCCAGACGCACTGCCCGAATCTCTAGGATGTTGATGGGAAAATCTCTTCCGCTTCTTGACCACTGTCCCTGGTCAGTTGTCTTTTCTAGCACTGCTCCCCAACCTGAAAGGCTGGCATCTGTCGTTACCACCTTCCAGATAACCGGTCTAAAGGATTTTTCTTTCAGCAGATTCTGAGTTACCAACCACCAACTGAGGCTCTGGGACACCCTTGGGGACAGCCGCATTGGCAAGTCTAAAGCTTGAACCATTTTGTTCCAAGCAGATAGGATACTGTTTTGCAACAGTCTCGAATGGAACTGGGCATAGGGAATCGCTTCGAAAGAAGCCACCATCTTTCCTAACAACCTCATGCAAAGGCGGATGGAGGGATCTCTTTGTGACCTGACAATCTCTCTTATGGTGTTTGATCTTTGCCTGAGGCAAGAACACCTTTTTCTGGGCTGTGTCTATGATCAGACCCAAGTACTCCAGCCTTTTTAGCGGTTTTAAGGAAGACTTCTCTAGGTTGAGGTTTTTCAGGTATTTGGTTGTAATGCTCACGCTTTGCTCCAAACGGGCCACGGACTGGTCTATTAGCAATAGATCGTCTAGGTACGGCAAGACTGTTATGCCCTGTGCCCTTAATCTGGCTAGAGGTGGAGCCAGAAATTTTGGAAACACCCGAGGTGCTGTAGCTAGCCCGAAGGCAAGGCTACAAACTGAAAAGGATGCTGTTCTATCTCGAACCGCAGAATTCTTTGGTGAGCAGGAAATATAGGGACATGCAGATATGCATCTCTGATGTCGATAGACGCAGAAGTTATCCTCCTTGTAGGATTGAAACCACCCACCTGATCGACTCCATGCAAAAAGAACGGAACTGATTTAGATTCTTTTGATCTAGAATGGGTCTGACGCCTGCATTCGGTTTTGGTACCGTAAAGAGGTTGGAATAAAACCCCAAAACTTGCTCTTCTGTGGAGATTTGTATGATCACCCCCTGAGCCAGTAATCGCTCTAGTGCCCGAAACAGATTGCCTTTTCCCTGGATCTTTGTGAAAGTTTGACCTCAAAACGAGACGGTGGAAACTCCCGAAATTCCAGTTTGTACCCTACAGTTACCGTGGAGATGACCCATCTGTCCTGAGTTTCCTCTTGCCAGACTTCTGAGAACTGCAGAAGTCTTTCCCCCACCCTGGTGAAGGGGGGCACCCCTTCATAATGAGGCTTTAGAACTCTGTTTTGCAAGTTTCCGCCCCCATGACTTCTTTTCATCCTG
The DNA here is from genome assembly GCA_037952835.1 of Lithobates septentrionalis. NCBI lineage: Eukaryota > Metazoa > Chordata > Amphibia > Anura > Ranidae > Lithobates > Lithobates septentrionalis. Next base: position 792,627 of record JBBDGP010003642.1, read on the forward strand.
GGCCGGACCCTGAGGTTTTCCTCTGGACTCCGAAGACGGAGGCCGTCGCCACTGCCTAGAGGCGGATGCTCCTGGCGCAGGAGAAGGAGCCCATTTAAATGAAGGGTGTTTATTCCTTCTCTTGACTGGCAAAAGAGTGCTTTTCCCATTTGAAATCTTTTGGATGTATTTGTCCAAATCATCCCCAAATAGCAGATCCCCATGAAAAGGAAAACCAGTCAGGAGCCTTTTGCATGGTGCTTCAGCTGATTACTTTTTTAACCACAGGATCCTATGCATGTGTACAAGCACAAGGCGGATGCCTGGTGAATAGAATCTTTAATGGCGTCTATGGCAAAACATAATGCTCTTGGTAGTTCAGCCAAATCCCGAGGTTGGTGTACAGGGACCCCCTTAAGGACCTGTCTAAACTGGTCCTTTAGGGATTGACAGATGCCTATTGCAGCAATTGCAGGCTGAGTAACCACACCTGCCAAAGAAAAAGAGGACTTTAACAAGAATTCCAACTTTTTATCTGTTGGATCCTTAAGCATTTGTGCATTGTCTACTGGACAAGTTAGACTTTTATTCACATTGGAAATCGCAGCATCAACTGCTGGTACATTCCATCTTTTGGTGAATTTCTCCTCCATGGGATAGAGAGAAGAATCTCTTTGGAGGGAGAAAATGCTTATCCGGGTGATCCCATTCAGCATAAATAAGCTGCTCTAGTAATGCATAGACAGGAAACACATGCAAAGGCTGTGAAGGTTTTAAGGAACCCAAAGAAGAAACCAAACTTTCAGCTGACTCTGTTAGGGGTAGCTTGAAAGTGGACTGTACCAGCAATTTCTCAGATTGCGAGGCTGAAAAGGGTTCATCCACCGTTGTTTCCTCCGCAGAGGAGTAATCAGTTTGTGTTTCCTCCTGATCGCCTGAGGTTAACACCTCATCCTCTACCCACTGTTCCCCTATAAAGGGTCTAAGGTGGGGGAGGGTGATCTATCCCCTTGGATGGAGGATGCGATTAAAGCCGCTAATCTTTCCTCTAGCCCCAACAGGGCAGAGTAAAAGGGATCTTCAGTCACGTATACAGGGGATGAGATGTGAGAAGCAGCTGCACCACCAATTGGTTCCAATGACTCACCCTGGCTTACCATGCCTCCACAGTGTGGAGGCATGACTGGAGTTCCCAGCGCCTGGGGGGTGAATTTTTTGGTACCTTTTTTTTAGGTCTTTGTGGTGTCCTTTTTGGCAGTCATAGTCCTAAGCACAAAAACAGAGGCACTTTTTAAATGCACTAATCACTGAACAATACTCTGACAGTATAATGCCGCTAATACAAGTTCAGCCTAGCGCTGGGAAAAATGTCCTTTCCATATTGAGAATGTCCATTTGCAGCCCTTACATGCCCCACTGCTCCTGTGTCCCGAGTGAACAGCCAGCTTGCTTCTCCTCTCTATACAGCCGAGGAGAGACTGCTCTAGAATAATGTCTCCACCCTGCACTTGTGCCGTGCGTCCTCGTGGATGCTACATCCCACTCACGGCACCTCCCCCTCTGTACACACCGCCTCCCCCTTTCATGTGAAAATTCAAAACGTTCCTGCACGTGCGGCCTTCGGGTCCCGCAGACCCAATACAAGAGGGGGAAGAGAGGCAGAGCCTAACCATGACGCCGAGCAGGGGGAAACCTATAGAGCCAAAGATCAGGACCTCCGCACCCCTGTGTGGGGGGTATTTCAAGGGGGGGCAGCAACAACTGTTGATTTCCCTAACCCTCTTGGTCCCTCCAGGGGGGAGAAATGCGGAATGGCATCATTTTACCTACAAGAGGAATCCCCGCTGTGCAAGCTGCTGCTGATCCACACACAGACTGACACTGAGCTGAAGTGAAGACAACAATTAAGTTATGTGCATATACTCCCTCTAGTGGAGATTTAAGGCATGACAACATTTTTCCCTAAGGAAGAAAAAACCATAGGTGGACTTTTACAGTTCCTAGGCTTCTTCCCTTACCTTATCCTCACCGCGGGATACTGCTGTGACAGACAGATCCAAACTTCACCCATCACGGTGGGCTGTGTTAAGGAACCTTCAAGGACTGGGTCCCTTTTTATCGGGGTTCCACTCCCTTGAACCTGTATAGCACCTCACCAGAAAAAACTTTGGGTAATGTAAGCATGACCAAAGCACTGGGTCCCGGGGTCCAGCCCTGCAAGGAGAGGCGTTACAGGCAAAACCTTGTTCTTCCTATACGTAGCCCGGGTACCATCCACTTTGGCCTCAGTGGCACTTTGGATGGATCCTGTCTGTGGAGGCTGTATAAATCCAGTAAGGACCACTCCGGTGGAGCTCCTCAGAGCACATCTTCACTCGTGACCAACACCTTAGACACTGGCGAAAAAACTGAGGTACTCCTGGTAGCAGGAGGGGTTATATAGGGAGGGAACTTCCTGTATTGGGTGTGCCAGTGTCCATCACCTAAAGGTGCCTATATACCCATTATGTTAATAACTATGGCTCTGTCCCGTGATGTATGAAAAAGAAATTGATGCCATCTTTTCCCAAGTGTCTAGATGAACCGATCTGGCATTTGAGGACATGGCGTACTTAAGGATGCCATGGAAAAAAGAGCAGATGCGCTATTAAAGAAAGCCTGGGACTCGTCCTTTTCTAATCTAAAGCCGGCGATGGCCGCTACAGTGGTAGCTAGGAACATAGAATACTGGCTGAAACAGCTTAAAGGCCATGTGGTAGCAGGCACCTCTAGGAAAAATTTGCTAGAGTCCTTCCCTACCCTTTTAAGAGCAGTCAAATACATGGCGGATGCCTCAGCACAATCCATCAGGATGTCGGCCAGATCTTCAGCCCTAGTTAATTCAGCAAGGAGGGCTCTTTGGCTTAAAACCTGGTTCGGGGACTCTGCATCAAAGGTCAAGTTGTGCTGAATTCCCTTTACAGGAGGTCTGATGTTTGGGCCAGAATTAGAGACTGTCCTTGATAGAATGGCGGACAAGAAGAAAGCTTTTCCGCAGAAAAGGTAAGGGGTGCAGCAAAGGAAGAATTTTCATCCTTTTCAGCAAGCCCATAAAGAAAAAGATCAGACCCAGAGAACACCCTGGAACCCTCAAAGGGGGAGAGGCAGAGGAGGGGTGCTCTTTAGACCCTCCGACCAAACCTCAGAAAAGCAATGATGACCATCTCCCAGTAAAAAGCAACAAAAAGCCAGTTTGTTCTGAATCTAATCAGTCAAGGCTATCGGCTAGAATTTTCAGATAACCCCAAGCCGTTTTTACATTACAAGCCTTCCGAGGGATCAGGAGAAAGCCCTGGCTATGACATCTCTCCTGAGAGAACTGATACAGCAGGGTGTTATTTCCCAAGTCCCGAAGGACCAAGAAGGACCAAGAAGGGAGGGAAATTTCATCTGCTTCTCAACTTGAAGATTCTGAACCAATCTATAAAGTACAAAAAGTTCCGGATGGACACAATTTTCTCTGCAGTATTTACTCACCCCCAGCTGTTACATGGCATCCATCGACCTAAGGGATGCTTATCTCCATATACCAATTGCAGCTTAATCGCAGAAATTCCTACAACTGTCAGTCAATTTGGGGGGGGGATTTGGCACCTTCAGTTCAGGACGCTGCCCTTCGGCCTCTCCTCCTCCTCCTTTCCTCCTCTCCTCCTTTCCTCCTCTCCCAGAGTATTCACGAAAGTGATGGCAAAGGCTTTGGAGACCCTGAGACTGAAGGGGATCTCCATAGTGCCTTACTCGGACGACCTACTACTGTTCGCAGACTCAAACGATCAGGTAGTGGTCAATCTGCAAGTAACCCAGGGACATCTAAACAGCTTAGGTTGGCTTCTGAACCTTCAGAAATCAAATCTGGTACCGTCTCAACGAGCAAGGTTCCTGGGATATGAAACAGATTTATAGAACAAAGAATCTTCCTCCCAAAAGAGAAGATCGGGGAAAAAATGCAGATAGCTCTGAGAACACTTCAAACCAACACAGAGATTTCAGTAAGGGAAGCCATGTTGGATCTAGGCCTGTTGACAGCAGCAATCCCTTCAGTGCAGTGGGCCAGGCTTCATGCTCGACGTCTGCACTCAGACATTCTACTGAATTGGACACACCAGGAACCTCTGGAAAAGAAGTTCAAAATAGGAACGAAGGCAAAAAGATCACTTTGGTGGTGAAGAGACCAGAGGAACACCTCAAAAGGACTCCCCTGAACTTTTCCAAGACTTGGAGATTAACGACAGATGCAAGCACATGGGGGTTGGGAGCTCACCTCAAGGAACAGACAACACAGGGCGTATGGTCCAAGCTAGAGGCAAGAAGGTCCTCAAGGGAGGTAAAGGCTATCCATCTAAGCCTCCTATTCTTCCAGCAGGCTCTAAGGAAACAGCACGTTCAGGTGTTATCGGACAACATGACGGCGGTATTATACCTAACAAAGCAGGGGGTACAAGGAGCAAGACCCTGATGAAACTAGCTCATCAAATCAACACCCTTCTAGCAAGTAGGAAGAAGGTCTCCAGGGCTATTTACTTCAAAGTGGAAGTGTTACAGTTCCTGGTGTTCCAGCAGGAGCTTTAATTTCGTTAGCACTATTTCAGTTTAAGAATTTCTCCAGGAAGGAATGGAGAAAGGTTTAGCAGCAAGTACTCTCAAGATGCAGGTAACTGCATTATCAGTTATTCTGGAAAAGACCCTGTCAAGGGAACCCTTGATAGTCAGATTTTTTAAGGCTATGGCAAAAATTAGGCCTAGGCCTCTTATTAGTTTCCCAAGTGGGGTTTATCTTTGGTTCTTCAGGAACTCACTAAGTTACCGTTCGAGTCACTAGAAGAGACATCTTTAACATTCCTGACCCTAAAGACAATGCTCCTGGTGGCAATGACATCTGCACGTATAATCAGCAAAATACAGGCATTATCAATCAAGGAGCCCTTTATAAGGTGTCTGCAGGACAGGATAGTGCTGAGGACAGATCCAGCCTGCCTACCTATGGTGTCTTCGGTTTTTCACTGCACACAGGAGATCATTCCCCCTACTTTCTGCCCCATGCCTTCTGGGTGAGGAGAAGAAGCCTTCCACACTCTGGATGTTAGAAGGTACCTCCTAAAGTGTTTGGAAGTAACAAAGAATCTTAGAAAGTCATCTTCGCTTTTTGTCCTAATGGAAGGAAGTCACAAAGGGGATAAAGCTTCCAAAAATACCCTAGGAAGGTGGCTAAAACAGGCTATTATAGAAGCATACCTGTCCTTAGGGTTAGAACCTCCGAAGGGAATATTGCCTCACACTACACGGGCAGTGGCGGCTTTGTGGGCAGAGAGGGTCGGGGCATCACCAGAGCAGATATGCAAGGCTGCCACATGGTCCAGTTTTTCAACCTTCATAAGGCACTACAAGTTGGATCTACTGTCAGCCTCAGACCAGTCCTTCAGCAGGAAGGTTTTACAAGCAGTTCTCAGTTATCTTCAAGGTGCTGTCCTGAAAGGCGAGGGGGGAAAACCTTAGACTTACCAGTGACGGTATTTCTACGACCCTTTCAGGACAGCAGTCTACTTCCATCCCTAGGTTATTACGTATGGTTTGATGATCGCTGGGCTTGGTAATTGTCTGCTTATATCTTCCAGCATGTCAAAGGAATTCAACTGATGGCAACAACTGATGGGATGGTGGAAGCAGCTGAATTTAAAGGGGCATTGTCACGCAGTGTTTCCTGTGAGGAGATGGAGCTACACTCTCTCCAAGGTGCTGTCCTGAAAGGCTCGTAGAAATACCATCACCGGTAAGTCTAAGTTTTTTTTTTTTTCTTTTTGTTTTTTTTTGTACGTTTTTCAGTTTTGCAGAAACACACTACAATCCATTTAACGTGGTTTTCTATGGATTTTTTTCTGGGTTTTGATAACCATAGACTTCAATGGATCAAAAATGTGTATTGAAAAATGCAAAATGCACCTGGAATATGCAAACTTTACCCTACATAGGTGTGAACCAGGCCAGCACTGTCTGTTTCAGGGACAAAGTTCCAGAATGCAGGAGACCTACCTTACAGAACCCTGTTCCAGTATAGACAGAAACATCAGTACCGCTCTGTACAGCATCCAGCTGCAGCCTACCATACACTTTATCAAGCTGCCTTCAGCAGGGCTGGATGTTGCTCCTCTCCTTCCCATGCATTGCACACTAATGCTGGGTGGCCCCATGTGCGAGGGGCCGTAAAGTTACATGTACTAGTAGCTGGCAGTGTAGAAAATATCTTGTGCTATGCTGGACTCCCATATGTACATGTAGTATTATTATATAACTGGACTGGTCATGGCCAAAGCTGAACCTAAAGGACTAAGGTTGTGCACAATATTCCTACCTGGGGCAGGTCCATACATTGGGGTAATAACCTGAACTGTATAGATTGAACATGGGGGATCTTATATTCTTGTGTGACACAGAATTGTAACATTTGTTTTTCTCTATTCTCCTCTGCTTCAGGGATATTACAGGTTGGGTATAAAGCTTGTATATAATTACACGGTTCTATTTCTATACATTGCATTATCACAATCTGAATAATGTCTCACAACATGGTTGATATGAACTTTTCCTCTGACAGATTCTCGTTCACATTTCCAAACATTACCAGGACCTCCCATTGCTGCTGGAATGACTATCCGTGTTCTGGTGAGTAATATTTTATATAATTGTTCTCTAAATGGTATCACTAGACGGCTATTATCTATACCAGCTATACCTTCACAATAGCATGCAGAGATTGAAGTGACATCATTATGGCTTTGGATCACTATGTATGTATTTGTACATTTTACACTGATGGTTTTATATATTTAAACAAATTCTATAAAGTCCTTTGAAAGCTAAACTATTTTTTTTGGACAGAGCAGGGAAGGTTGGGGATATTCAACAGGTTTTCTTTGTCTCCATTTGGGAGGTTAAAGTAGACCATTAACCACTTGCTGACCAGCCGCCGTCATTATACTGCGGCAGGTCAGCATGATCCCACGAGCTGTCGTAGCTATACGTCGGCTCCTTTAAGCGGGATAGCCGCCCCTTAGACTTCAATAGAAACAGCTGACTTGAGCAGAAAAACACTCGTAAAATGCTCAACGCCTGTAAAAGCGCTTGCATAGCAGCTCTCTACCCCGAATTTCCTCTCCTCCCCCTAGTGCTTTCTATTGGCTAAACAAAAATGCCTGAAGTTGTAAACCGCTTGTAATTCACTTCTAAAATGCTTTAAAAATCTTGTAAAAAGCTGCAAGAAAGCATAAAAAACACCCCAAAAATTCCTGAAAACTATACGCTCAGGTGTGAATGCAGCCTCAGTGACAGGTTCTCTTTAATTAGACATCAGCCTTTCCTTGTCCTCTGTAATGACAGGAAAATGAATTAACTCTACACAAAGTTCACTATATGGACCCCATATGTATTTCTACATGGTGATCCAATCACCCCTTATGTATTTCTACATGGTGATTGAATCCCCCCTTATGTATTTCTACATGGTGATTGAATCCCCCCCTTATGTATTTCTACATGGTGATTGAATCCCCCCCTTATGTATTTCTACATGGTGATGGTCCCCCCCTTATGTATTTCTACATGGTGGTGGTCCCCCCTTATGTATTTCTACATGGTAATTGAATCCCCCCATATGTATTTCTACATGGTGATTGAATCCCCCCCCCCTTATGTATTTCTACATGGTAATTGAATCCCCCCATATGTATTTCTACATGGTGATGGTCCCCCCCATATGTATTTCTACATGGTGATGGTCCCCCCTTATGTATTTCTACATAGTGATTGAATCCCCCCTTATGTATTTCTACATGGTGATTGAATCCCCCCTTATGTATTTCTACATGGTGATGGTCCCCCCCTTATGTATTTCTACATGGTGATGGTCCCCCCCTTATGTATTTCTACATGGTGATGGTCCCCCCCTTATGTATTTCTACATCGTGATTGAATCCCACCCTTATGTATTTCTACATGGTGATTGAATCCCCCCCTTATGTATTTCTACATGGTGATTGAATCCCCCCTTATGTATTAATACATGGTGATGGTCCCCCCTTATGTATTAATACATGGTGATGGTCCCCCCTTATGTATTTCTACATGGTGATGGTCCCCCCTTATATATTTCTACATGGTGATTGAATCCCCCCTTATGTATTTCTACATGGTGATGCCCCCCCTTATGTATTTCTACATGGTGATGGTCCCCCCTTATGTATTTCTACATGGTGATCGTATCCCCCCTTATGTATTTCTACATGGTGATCCTATTCTCTCTCCTTCCCCCCCTATGTATTTCTACATGGTGATTGTATCCCCCTTATGTATTTCTACATGGTGATCGTATCCAACCTTATGTATTTCTACATGGTGAGTGTACCCCCTTATGTATTTCTACATGGTGATCCTATTATCTCTCCTCTTCCCCCCTTATGTATTTCTACATGGTAATTGTATCCCCCCTTATGTATTTCTACATGGTGATTGTATTCCCCCCTTATGTATTTCTACATGGTGATGATCGTATCCCTCCTAATAGCTTCTTCTCAAGGAAGAATAAATTCAATTCAGCTAATAGTTTCTCATAGCTTAGCTCCTCCAAGCCTTTATACACACCATCCATACATACATACTAATCAGCTTCCTCCTTCTGTCACACACACAGCTTATAACTTTTCATATACAGATTTCTGTGTTCCCTCCTTCGCATAACTGCCCTTTCTGACTATGTAGCTAAAATATATGATAAAATGATTATTTATGTATCTTCCAGCCACAGTTACGTTTTTGTTTTTTTCTGAATCAATTACGTTTCTATTTTTAAAAAGTAGATTCCTCTTATGTATTATGGTTTCCCTCTAGTGGCCACTTCTGGTATTGAAGTGGTTCTAAAATGTAAATGTTTTTAACCAGGGCCGACTTTAACCACCTCAATACAGGGCACTTAATCACTATAGCGGGTTTTTTATTTTTTGTGCTATAAATAAAAAAAAAGATGCCAAATTTGGTGGAAAAAATGCCTTTTTCTTTCTTTCTGTCATAAAATTTTGCTAATTAGTAATTTTTCTTCATAAATTTTGGCCAAAATGTATACGGCTTCATAGCTTTGGTAAAAATAACCTAAATTAGTGTATATTATTTGGTCTTTGTGAAAGTTATAGAGTCTACAAACTATGGTGCCAATCACTGACAATTGATCACATCAGATAAGGCCTTCAGTACATCAGGTGAATTTCATTTCTTGAGACATTAACAAGTCAGGAAAGCACAAATATCCCCAAATGACCCCTTTTTCGAAAGTAGACATTCCAAGGTATTAAGTAAGTAGTACGGAGAGTTGTAATTTTTTCCCACAATTCTTTGCAAAATGAAGATTTTTATTTATTTTTTTTACAAAATTGTCATATTATCAGGTTATTTCTCACACACAGCATATGCATACAACAAATTACACCCCAAAATTCATTCTGCTACTCCTCCGAAGTATGATACCACATATGTGAGACTTTTACACATCCTGACCACATACAGAGGCCCAACATTGAAGTAGCACCTTCATGTGTTTTATGAGTATAAATGACACATCTCATTTCTCAAACACCTATTACAATTTTGAAGGCCCTGGAGCACCAGGACAATGGAATTGCCCACAAAATGATCCCATTTTGGAAAGCAAAAACCCCAACGTATAATCTATGAGGCATAATGAGTATTTTGAACAAGTCATTTTTTTCCAGAAGTTTTTGGAAACCGTGGGAAAAAAATGAAAGCGCATTTTTTTACACAAACTTGTCAATTTATAAGATATTTCTAACACATTACATGTATATAGCAAAAATTAAACCCCAAAATACATTCTGCTACTCTTCCCGAGTATGGCGATACCACATGTGTGAGACTTTTACACAGCCTGGCCACATACAGAGGACCAACATTGAAGTAGTACCTTTAGGTGCTCTAGGAGTATAAATTACACATCTCATTTCATTCCTACCTATCACACTTTTGAGGGTCCTTAAATACCAGCCCAGTGGAATTGCCCACAAAATGACCCCATTTTGGAAAGCAAACACCCCAACGTATATTCTATGAGGCATGGGCTGTACTCGGGTACTCTGATGGCCTGCAGATAGGTACTCGGATGGGCTGAAGACAGGTACTCGGGTAACTTGATGAGTTGCAGACAGGTACTCTGTTACTCTGATGGTCTGGTGACAGGTATTCTGTTACTCTAATGGTCTGGTGACAGGTACTCGGTTACTCTGATGGGCTGGTGACAGGTACTCGGTTACTCTGATGGACTGGTGACAGGTACTCTGATGGGCTGGTGACAGGTACTCGGGTACTCTGATGGGCTACAGATAGGTACTCGGCTCTCTGGTGGGCTACAGATAGGTATTCAGGTACTCTGAAGGGCAGTGAAAGGTACTCAGGTACTCGGTACTCATATGAACTGTGACAGGTACTCAGATGGACTGTGACAGGTACTCAGGTACTCATATGGACTGTGACAGGTACTCATATGGACTGTTACAGGTGCTCGGGTACTCAGAAGGGCTGGTTACAGGTACTCAGACGGACTGTGACAGGTACTCTGGTACTCAGACGGACTGTGACAGGTATTCGAGTACTCAGATGGACTGTGACAGGTATTCTGGTAATCAGATGGACTGTGACAGGTACTCAGATGGACTGTGACAGGTACTCAGATGGACTGTGACAGGTACTTTGATGGGTGGTGACAGGTCCTCTTTATTGGGGGGAGGGCAATCACTGTGATTGGTGTACACTGTAAGTGGTAACGAGATGTTACCACAATCTCCTTCTCACACACAATCGGTGTGTGAGGAGGAGAACCCGGTAACATCTCGTTACTGCTCTATGTTTATATTTAGTGATCAGCTGTGAAAGGATCACAGCCAATCACGTGGTAAACAGCCACCGGCCAATGGCCGCTTACCAGCGTTGGTAACAAGCAGTGTTCTCTGGAACATGCTGCCACCGACATGCACGCGCAGCGTGCTCGCGATCATGCGCCGTGCAAAGTGGAGCGGTACCATCAGCGCTACCTGCAGTTGTGAAAATACTGCATTTGCCTACAAGTTTAACAGCTTAAAGCGGAACTTCACCCAAAAGGTGAAGTTACTTGTTTGCATCCTCCACTGCCACATTTGGCACTTTGGGGGGTACCTGGTTTTGACAGATTTCCATTTCTGGGGCAGATCGCTGCGGTGATCTACGAGGATGTTTGGCTCTTCCTTACCCCCTCAGCCTTCTGAGACACACACAGGTCCCAGAAGACTGCGGGGCCATTCAGAAAGCACAGCTCGCGCATACACATTAGGAACCTGGCTGTGAAGCTGGAAGGGTTCACTGCAGGTTTTCCTTACCTAAGGTGCAGACGCCTGTACCGGAAGCCGATTGAGGAATTGGCCCAGGTGAGGGCATCGCAGGATCCCTGAAAAGGTAAGTTTCCTTTTGTTAAAAGTCATTGGGGGGGGGGAGAATGGAGCTACTCTTTAAGCTCTAATTTACACAAACAACGGAAGGAGTGACTTATTCTCTCTCTGTGATGACTCCATACAAAGTTTGAGACTAAAAAAAAATAAAAAATGCATTTCTTTAGAAAATCCAGAGTTCATGGATGTCACGGACCTGGCCGGAGCAGAGGCTGTTGGAGAGGACTGTGTGCGGGCCTGTTGCCCACCGATTATGGGCCCTAGCATTTGAGGTGAATGAGAAATCCAGTCTGAACTGTATTAATCGGACTCAGTCATGTATATATTGTATGGGGACTCCTTGCTGTGGATCTGTGTCCCTGAAGAGGGAGGGGGGGTTCCTCCAGCAGCCCCCTGCTGATAAGACTGATTCATTCTGTTGGGACACATCATGTGAGGAGATGCTGGTGTCAACTTGTGCTTATGTTAATTGAATGAGCTAATGACATTGTCCTCCATACAATGTAGGAGACGGGACGACTCCTATTGGAGCTCATGTTAATTAGGTTAGCTTTGAGTCATCCTGGTGTATAAATGTGTGTGAGATCTCAAATAAAAGTTAGTTCTGATGTACTCCAAGACTGGTGTTGTCTAGTTCTTGGGGTTCCTATAGCCAGATCCATTGGACTCGTGTTCCAGAACTTAGGAAGCGGTATATGACGGAAGCACTCAAGCGGAGTGTGGGACGTTCCGTGACATTGGTGGCAAGCAGCGGGAAAGCTTCCTGAAGTCTGGGACATCCAAACCTCCAACTGGATCCAAGATCAGCATAGCAGACTTCAGTCACCCCAGCGGAGATATGGACCTGGCATCAGAATTCCCGGGGCTGCTGCGGATCATCCTTTCAACGTACACCAGGACTGTGTCTGAGGATGAATACCTGGAGCTTAGGCAGCAAATTCGGGTGGAGCTCTGGATTGCAGCCCTCCGTCTCGCTGGTATAAAACAGGGCAAGTGCTTTCCAACCCAAGAGCAACGGGCCAGTGACCAACGGGCATTGCGGATAGCACTCCTGGGAGAGCAGCCCCAGGAGCAATGGGTGACTGAGTTGGACAGGTTGGTCCAGCAGGAGATAGAGCTGGACAATCGGTATTGGGCTCTGCAATGGCATTCAGAGAAGGGATATTTAGGGGAGACAACAGAATGCTCTCCGGAGGGATATGACTTTGGCGGCCCTGGATTGCTGTGGGAGAACCTTACAGATCTTTTTATGTTTGGCGATGAGGGGGAACCTGACCTTGAGGACATGAGAGACTATAGAGAGTCTATGCTCAGTCTTGCAGGGGTCTCAGAGCTCAAACCTGATCTGGACCATTTGCTAAGGAAGGAACAGCATCTGGAAAGGGCATACAGGAAACTGCTAGAACAAGTTCAGCAGCATGCCAGAGAATCGGCAGTGGAAAATCCGGAGATTGCCGTCCCCAAACCTGAAGTGCTGACAACAGGGCAGAGCTCTGCTAACCTCTGCCCAGCACTGATAACATCTTCTGGGTTCCATGGACAGGAGATGGTGAACCTATATCCCCAGACATCAGTTGCAGAGACATGGGACTTGATAGACTTTTCTGCTGAGGAAGAACAACCTGATGAGCCTCCAGCAGAAGAGCTGCTATCAGGGCCAAAGTTCACTGTGTTCTGCCCCCCAAACAACAGTGGCTTCGGCCTTCTTGAGAGAAGAGGTAGTCGGCCTTTCTCCCACAACATTGACAGGGACATGTGATTTTCTGCCAGCAGCATCTATGGAGTTAAAACAAACTTCTCCAGCTGAAGATCTGGTAACTGAACAGAGGGTCCAAGACCTCTGTCCCACACTTTTACCACTTCCAGAGACTGGGGATTTAATAGACGTTTCTGTAGAGGAGGAACCACCCAGCAAACCCCCAGCAGAAGTGCTGGCAACCGGACAGAGGGTCCAAGACCTCTGCCCCACACCTGCAGCAATTGTGGAGGCCCAAGGTGAGGAGGTGGCAGTCTATCGCGAGCTGCAGATCAGGATCCAAGGAGAGAATGCAGTCATCACCTCACAACTGCAGCTTGATCTGGTGTCGGTTGATGGGGCTTCAGTCCCCACCTGTATACCCCAGGGATGCTGGGCAGTGGGCCCAGATCCCCAACAGCAGGATGGAGTGAGCCCAGTCCCACTGTCTTCTCTCCAGCGGCAGAAAGGATTCCAGGGAGAAGGGCCAGTCCGGGCCTCTCCCCAGCGGCAGATATGTTCTCTGAGAGAGGCAGAGGATGGCTGGGTGAGTAATACACTGTTTGGAATAATTTGTTTGGGGTACTGTGTGGGTACAGGCAGTAGAGGACTGGGACTACTGACTAACTTCGGAGTCAACCCGTCTGGGGTCTCCTCCTATGTTAGTCTCCTGCCGAAAGGGGAGAAATGTCACGGACCTGGCCGGAGCAGAGGCTGTTGGAGAGGACTGTGTGCGGGCCTGTTGCCCACCGATTATGGGCCCTAGCATTTGAGGTGAATGAGAAATCCAGTCTGAACTGTATTAATCGGACTCAGTCATGTATATATTGTATGGGGACTCCTTGCTGTGGATCTGTGTCCCTGAAGAGGGAGGGGGGGTTCCTCCAGCAGCCCCCTGCTGATAAGACTGATTCATTCTGTTGGGACACATCATGTGAGGAGATGCTGGTGTCAACTTGTGCTTATGTTAATTGAATGAGCTAATGACATTGTCCTCCATACAATGTAGGAGACGGGACGACTCCTATTGGAGCTCATGTTAATTAGGTTAGCTTTGAGTCATCCTGGTGTATAAATGTGTGTGAGATCTCAAATAAAAGTTAGTTCTGATGTACTCCAAGACTGGTGTTGTCTAGTTCTTGGGGTTCCTATAGCCAGATCCATTGGACTCGTGTTCCAGAACTTAGGAAGCGGTATATGACGGAAGCACTCAAGCGGAGTGTGGGACGTTCCGTGACAATGGAAATCCTGTGTCAGGGAGTTGCCCTGTATTAAAATATTTGTTTAACCACTTCCCTACCAGCGTATAGACCAATGACAAAGGCAGGATGACATATGACGTCTGCATGTTCTTGCGCGTCCCCGGGGGCACGCAGCACGGCAATTGGGGATGAGGCGTATCACTCTGACACAGCCCATCCCCAATCAGGGTAAAGAGCCAATGAAATTGGCTCTTTACCACGTGACCGGCCGGTCACAAATTTGAACAAACTGTGGTAACTAGCTGTTACCGGCTTCTCCTCCTCACACACCGATCATGTGAGAGGAGGAGATTGTGGTAACAGCTAGTCACTGATCACAGTACACACCAATACACACTGATTGTCCATAAATAAAGAGTACCTGTCTTCAGCTCATGCCTCATAAAATATACGTTGGGTGTTTTCCTTGCAAAATCGGGTAATTTTGTGGGTAATTCCACTGTCCTGGTGTTCCAGGGCCTTAAAAATGTGATAGGTAGGCAGGAAATTATATGTGTAATTATATGTGTAATTTATGCTCCTAGAACACCTGAAGGTACTCCTTGCATGTTGAGTCTCTCTGTGTGGCCAGGCTGTGAAAAAGCCTCACACATGTGGTATCGCCATACTCAGGTGGAGTAGCAGAATGTATTTTGGGGTGTAATTGGAAATATGCATATGGTGTGTGTGAGAAATAACTTGTTATGACAATTTTGTGTAAAAAAATAAATTCTTAATTACAACTTCAACTGCTTACTAAATACCTTGGAATGTCTACTTTCCAAAAAGGGGTCATTTGGGGGGGGGGGGGGGTGGATTTGTACTGTCCTGACATTTCAGGGCCTTAAGAAATGAGATTTGTCAGTACATCAGGTGGGCTACATTTTTAATGATTTCCACCATAGCTTGTAGACTCCTAAATTTCAGGCCGGGTTCACACTAAGGCGAATTAGATGCGTGATCCCCGCATCCAATTCACAATAGCAGGAGTTTCTGACCGGCTCTCTTTGGAGCTGGTTCACATATCTCCAATGCGGCTCCGGTGTGAATTTGCACAGGAGCCCTGTGCGCCTTTTGGTCCGTTTCAGGTTCGAATTCAGCCCAAAATTCAGGCTGAAATGGGACCTGAAACGGTGAATGGGGACGCACCAGACCCCTGCTGGGAGCTGCATCGGTATTAGGTGTGAACCCAGCCTCACACAGAATATATAATATACACTAATTTAGGTTATTTATACCAAAGATATGTAAAAAAATATAAAGAAAAGCAGCGATCCTCTACCCATAACAATCAAAATAATATTCTGTATATACAGTTGTGCTCATAAGTTTACATACCCTGGCAGAATTTATGATTTCTTGGCCATTTTTCAGAGAATATGAATGATAACACAAAAACTTTTCTTTCACTCATGGTTAGTGTTTGGCTGAAGCCATTTTTTATCAATCACCTGTGTTTACTCATTTTAAATCATAATCACAACAGAAACTACCCAAAGGACCCTGATCAAAAGTTTACATAACCCAGTTCTTAATATCAAATACTTAATACCGTGTATTGCCCCCTTTAACATCAATGACAGCTTGCAGTCTTTTGTGGTATTTGTGGATGAGGCTCTTTATCTTCTCAGATGGTAAAGCTGCCCATTTCCTCTTGGCAAAAAGCCTCCAGTTCCTGTAAATTCTTGGGCTGTCTTGCATGAACGGCACGTTTGAGATCTCCCCAGAGTGGCTCAATGATATTGAGGTCAGGAGACTGAGATGGCCAGTCCAGAACCTTCACTTTATTCTGCTGTAGACAATGACAGGTCAACTTGGCCTTGTGTTTTGGGTCATTGTCATGTTGGAATGTCCAAGTACGTCCCATGCACAGCTTCCTGGCTGATGAATGCAAATGTTCCTCCAGTATTTTTTTAAAACATACTGCAGTTACTTGCCATCAATTTTGACCAAATTTCCTGTGCCTTTTGTAGCTCACACATCCCAAAAACATCAGCGATCCACCTCCGTGTTTCACAGTAGGAATGGTGGACCTTTCATCATAGGCCTCTCCAAATGTAGCGTTTATGGTTGTGGCCAAAAAGCTCAATTTTGGTCTCATCACTCCTAATGACTTTGTGCCAGAAGGTTTGAGGCTTGTCTCTGTACTGTTTGGCGTATTGTAAGCGGGATACTTTGTTGCATTTGTGTAGTAATGGCTTTCTTCTGGCGACTCGACCATGCAGCCCATCTTTCTTCAAGTGCCTCCTTATTATGCAAATTGAAACAGCCACACCACATGTTTTCAGAGAGTTCTGTATTTCACCTGAAGTTAATTGTGGGTTTTTCTTTGCATCCTGAACAATTTTCCTGGCAGTTGTGGCTGAAATTTTAGTTGGTCTACCTGACCGTGGTCCACTTCTTGATTGCAGTTTGAACACTGCTGATTGGCATTCTCAATTCCTTGGATATCATTTTATATCCCTTTCCTGTTTTATACAGTTCAACTACCTTTTCCCGCAAATCCTTTGACAATTCTTTTGCTTTCCCCATGACTCAGAATCCAGAAACGTCAGTGCAGCACTGGATGAAAGATGCAATGGTCTGTCAGGAGACCAGAAACTCATTTGACTTTTTATACACACACAATAAGTAAAGTGGAACCTTGGATTACGAGCATAATCTGTTCCATGAGAATGCTTGTAATCCAAAACATAACTACATATAATCCAATACTCGCATATCAAAGCAAGTTTCCCCATAGAATTCAATGGAAACAAGGATAATTCGTTCCGCATTGACTTCTATTGCATGCAAATCTGCATGTGGCCAGAGGTGGGGGAGCGCCGGAGAGCCTTGGAAATATCTGGGGACAGTTTGGCTGAACTCAGAAACACTCGGGAACGGAATATTTCCGAGTATTTCCAAAGAGTTCTGAGTTTCACCGGTGCCCCCGCACCTCTGGCCACATGTGGTACTGCATACCACATTAGCTTGAATTTTGCTTGTTTTGCGAGACAGCACTCGCAAACCGAGTCAGGATTTTTAAAAAAAGTTGCTCGTCTTTCAAAACGCTCGTTAACCACATAACAGGTGAGGATGTTTAACTTTAATAGCCATTCAAACCTCTTTGTGTCAACTTGTGTGCATGTTATCAGGCCAAAATTACCAGGGTATGTAAATTTTTGATCAGGGTCATTTGGGTAGTTTCTGTTGCCATTAAGATTTAAAAGGAGTAAACACAGTTGATTGATAATAAATGGCTTCAGCCAAACATTATTATATTATTATTATTATACAAGATTTATATAGCGCCAACAGTTTACGCAGTGCTTTACAATGTATAAGGGGGACAACACAAATTACAGTACAGTTCAATACAAAAGGTACAGGAGGGCCCGGCTCGTAGAGCTTACATTCTAAAGAAACATAACCATGGTAACAAACACTAACCATGAGTGAAAGAAATATTTTTGTGTTATCATTCATATTCTCTGAAAAATGGCCAAGAAATCATAAATTCTGCCAGGGTAAACTTATGAGCACAACTGTATATACCACTGCGCAAAATCTTAATGTGCAACCTGTGCAAAAACAATGTGCAAATATTTCAAGAAAAAAGGTGCTAAATATTACATATACAAAATGCAAAAGTGCTACTAAAATTCAATAATCTATGTTCAAACTCAAAATATATGAACATCAAAGAAAAATAGTCCATAAAGTGAGCCAAACAAATCCATTAATAATCCATTAGTGTCAAAACTGTAGATCTCAGTGACTTCTTTATTGACAATGATTCTGTGTGTTACATAAACTTGCCACCCGGTGTAATCCTCCACCAATCGCACTAAATTAACTCATCAGAGTTAATGGCTGGTAAGACTATAAACCAGCAACTGCACATCTGAGCAATCTCCCGTTTTAATCCACAACGCTGTTTCACTGCAGACTGTCCTCTCCAAGTTCCTTAAGCAGCTCCCACATGAATAAAAAAAATGGAAGAATGAAGGCTCCCATAGGGTGATGATGTTTAAAAAGGCTTTATTAAGAACGATAAAATGATACTTACATTTTACAAGTGTCCAATACTAGGGAATTAATGCTTAATGTTATTGACGATCGTCTCCGGCCATGAGTACAATCCTGGCTAGCGGGATGATGTCAGTGTCCTTGCCCCACCCTATGCGTTTTGTCATACTAAGTCTTTCCGGGAAGACATATGATGAAACGTGTAGGTTAGGGCAAGGACACTGGCGTCACCACACTAGCCAGGATCATGCTTGCAGCACACAGAAGCAGCCGGAGATGATCGAAGGAGGCAGATTTGTGGGTGAGGCAATCGTCTACTACATTCTGCCTTCTTGTACACATAGGTGGGGTGATATAGATGTTGATTCTGAACAGCACAGTTGTTAAACTCTTATGTTGGAGATACAAGAGAAATACATTTTGGGAAATGCTGACCTTGGGAAATAAATATGATAGTGATGTATTGCTCAATCACCTGACCTGCGGTTGTGTCTTTTATATCTCTAGATTGGTTGCAAAGAGGAAAGAAAAGATCTTCCTCTGAGTATCATGGAGGAAGGATATTCACAGCCAATCCACAATGAATCCACATCCACCCATGGGATCCATGAAGATGATTCTCTATACATGATGGAAGTTGGATATGAGCAACCCATCAACAACATATCTACATCCACCCATGAAATCTTTGAAGATCTACCTCTGAGTGTCATGGAGGTTGGATATTCACAACCCATTCATAATGAATCCATATCCAGTCCTGGGATCGTTGATCTACATTTTGAGTGAGGGCGGGGGAGGGGGTAATCCACCAATCTGGAATGGGGGATGGAAGTGCGCTCCACAAATTCTACTGAGGAATGGACACCCCCATCTATTTACAGAGATGAATGTAAAACTTGTGCCTTTTTTCTGTCATGTTCTGTAGACTTCCTGAGGATATGTATTGATATGTTATTTTATTTACTTTTATTATTATGCAATTTGTACATTTTATGAGTTTTTTTAATTAGGCTTTAAAGTGGAACTCCAGCCAAAACATTTTGATTTAGTGTAGAGGAGGGTGGGGGAAGGTTAGAACCTCATTCAGGCTGTAAGTATATGTGCTGGGGGGGAAATTTATACTCACTTCCTATTCCACTCAGCACACAGGAAGTGATGGAAATTAGTCCCAACACAGACACAGAGGTGCTAAGCTGCCCACACACAACTTTTCATAGCTGTGCATGTCCTGCTCTCTCCACCAAAGAAACTAAAAAAAAATGGCTGGAGGTTTGTTTTTAAAACCAGTTATACAGTAAGTGAGCTTATGTAAGAATCCAAATATCTTCAGTTTCGAGTAAGAAGTCAGAGATCACATCAGGGTTAAATATAAAAAACATTGCTGGACAAATGTCCCAAGCATTCGCCCAGCCACCACGAATATTCACTCTAACTTGCCGAATATGTTTATTACCTAAACATCCTAAACTAATCATCAGCTCCATCTAGTGGCCATAATGTAGTATTTTCTAGATTGATGCATTTCAGGAAAATACCGCAGTGTGGCCACTAGATGGAGCTGGCAATCATAGGAAATAAACACATTTAGGCAAATTATGGTGGTTATTTGTGATGGCTGGGCAAATGCTTGTGTCAGCTCATCCAGCATTATTTATTTATTTTATAAATGGACCCCTTAAAATCTAATGGTTGCTGCCTGATCTTGCACTCCCTATTGCTAAGAGTGCGCTGGGTAAAAAATGTGTTAGATAGATAAAAACAAATAATGAACCTACCAAATAATTAAATTACCAAATAATCAAACTACTATAAAGAGCAAAACAGGTGAAACATAATTAATCGGTGCACAATAATGTTAAAGTGCAAAATGATTTGAAATGCTGTGAGTAGGCGGAGACATAATGATGTCATCACACACCAGGAAGTCTCACTGTTACAGAGCCTGTTTCTTTTATTTATTTTTTACTATGGTAAATTGTGAAGGATTATTGGCGTGTGGTGGAAAGAAAGCGATGTGTGGGGGGATTTGACCATTGATTTATGGGGTCCTTAAAGGGGTTGTAAACCCTTGTGCATCCTATGCATTAAGGTGGAAAGACACCTGGCAGTCACTAGCCCCCCCATTTTGCTTACCTGAGCCCCTTCATCTCCCTGGTGGGGACGCGCTGTCCCTCCCTCCATGGTGTCCCGGCTCTTGATTGGATAGATTGATAGCAGCGCAGCCATAGGCTCCTGCTGCTGTCAATCAAATCCAATGACACGGGCGCCAGGGTGCGGGGCTGAGTCCGGCAATCGTGTCTGTGGACACAAACAATGGACTCGGGAGTGCGCCCGCAAGGTAACCCCCCCGGGAGAGCGCTTCTCCTAGGGGGTTATCTGATGCGGGGAGGAGCCACGAGAGCCGCCAGGGGACCCCAGAAGAGGATGTTCAGGGCCACTCTGCAAAACGAGCTGCACAGTGGAGGTAAGTATGATATGTTTATTATTTTTTTAAAATAAAAAACGATCCTTTACAATTACTTTAAGGTAAGTAAGATGATACTGGAGCGGATCAGCACTTTATGTATTCATCGCAGCACTCTGTGAAAGAAGAACTTTACTTTTGCGGTTTGTAATAAGGGATTGTAAATTGATTTATGGGCGATTTTTGTTTTGCATTCTCTGAATTGATTTGGGTGAATGTTGTACTTTAGTTTTTGTCTGTGGCACTTTATTTGCACATTATTGTGAACTGATTTTTTATTTTCCTATTTACCAGTTTTGCACTTGTATGGTAGTTTGTTAGTATTAGTTTTTAATAAGTCCACTTTGATTGGGTAAACAGTTTTACTTGTACAGCAGCTGTAGTTGGTGTGGTAGGTAGGTGGATGGGTTCTGTGGGTTAGCCACTTCCCCTTTGCAACACTTCTTTCATTTTTCACACATATAAACAAAAAAAATCTGCCTTTTTGGCTAGAAAATTATTTAAACCCCCCCCAGAATTGTATATATTTTCTGAATACAGAGGCCCTGTAGAATAAAATATGGTAGTTGATTGATTTTTTTTTTTTGTAAAAAATAAAAGATGATGTTGTGTTTTGAGTAAATAGATACCAAATATGTCAAGCCTCAAAACTGCAAAAAGATTACAGTACCTCAAATCACCAGTAGTTGGCACTTTAAATGCATTTACATCTTATTCGTTTATGGGTGAACAGGCATGAATTTCAATGCAGAAGGGACATGCTTTTGCTTCTTCTCCATTAAAGTTGCAGTCATGGCTGTTGCTCAATTTTCTCTGGGGGGGGGGGGGGGGCGCACCCTAGGGGCGCACCCTGGGGGCACACCCTTCCAGCCAGCCAAAACTCAGGCTCTAATCATGCGCGTGCAAAAAAAAATTTAAATCCATGCACCTGGAACCATGCATGTAGATTAGAGGCCGGGCGCATGGATTAGGGGGCGGCGCCCCTGCACCCCATGTGAGCGGTTATCACTGATTTACTTACCTGCCTGTCCATGTGCAGCTCACTGTACAAATTTGACAATGCCAAACCTGACTGAACTCCCATATATGAGTGAGAGGGACGTCATCCCTGCCAATAATAGCAACTAGTGATGAGACCCAGAAGCCGGCCGCCCAAAGATGTCAGTGGCCTGATGGGGAGATCCAGGACAGCGCATTGCTGGATTCGAGGTGAGTATAGTTTCGCTTTAACATTAAATTAGGGACCTTGAATTATCACTCTCACTGTGACATTTGCAGTGATGCCTAGCAGCATGACTTGCGCAATTGTTGTTTACATAGACAAACACACCCAACATGTTTGCTTGTGTTCTGTGTTATCTGTTTTTAAATACCTAAGCCAGGAAAAATACATCATTATGGCCACTAGGTGGCGCTTCCAATCATATGAGATTATATGAGCTGTGTGGATGTGTCCCATTCTTTCCATACATGACTCCTTAGAGTGAATATTATGATTATTACATAGAACAAATTGTGACTGTTTCTTCTTGAAAAGGAACCAGTTAAAAAATGTGATATTGATTTTTTGTTTTGCACATTTTATTGACCGTTCTGATAATCTGCAATCCCTGTCCCAGTATATGTGAGAGATATAAGATATGTGAATGATAAATACAGGATATTTTTGTTGTGTTTTGAGGAATGGTCAGAGAAAAGCTGGATTTTCACTTACATGGAATGAGGAAGATTGTCTATAAAAGTTTTGGAATCTGACATCTTGGCACGACACTTTTTAGGCTCTTATTTTAATAAACCTTCCATTGGTTTTTCCAACATAATTATATGAAGAGAGCAAAAGACTAAATGTGGGCGTGTCCTCACCATGAAAAAACCATGGGGCCCCTGCTCTGCATCATGGCCAGTAGATGGAGCGGAAAATCATAATAATTTTTTTTTTGTTTCACAAAGTTTTATTGAATGAACATAAAAACATATTACAATGTAATGTTGGTATGAACACGTAAACAAATTACATATAACAAATGGGTTTTAGTACAATTTATATTAAAGTATCAATATTGTTATATACTTTTTCTAGGTATCTCCAGTGATCATCAGCTCCATCTAGTGGCCGTAATGCAGAGTTTTCATAATTTGCTTTATTGTGTAGGAATGAAGAACATTCAACCTACAGCAAAAATAGCCTAAAACATTATATTTTGCCCCAACTGAATGCACATGCAGGACAAAAGCCTCATTATTTTTTTTTTTACATCAATGTGTCCTAAAAGTGCAAAGAAATGTCCCCCAACCTTTCCATTACAAAACTTCTCTAGAAATCCTCTCCATATGCATTTTCTCTGTTGATGGCATAATCTGTAATGTATGTACGGGGTTTCCCAATCATCATCTCAGGGTTCTCATAGTTGCTCGATCTCAGGGTTTATTGCAATAAAGCATTTATTGGATGGAATATGTGCAACAATGAGATGTGGAAGATGTAAAGGGCACCTGTCTAATGCCATGGAAGGACTTTGGGTCAGGTAACATTGGAGAATAAGGCAGAATGTTCTTGTGAGTTGCTTTACCTTAAGTGTAACATTTTTTAAATACTTTGACTATAAATTTTTTTAAGAATATGTATCATGTTCCAGACATATCAACATTGGGGGGTTATTTACTAAAACTGGAGAGCACACAATCTGGTGCAGCTCTGCATAGAAACCAATCAGCTTCCAGGTTTTATTGTCAAAGCCTAATTGAAGTTAGAAGCTGATTGGCTACCATGCACAGCTGCACTAAATTCTGATTGCTCCAGTTTTAGTAAATCTCCTCCGTTGCTTTATTTAAATTGGTACTTTAATCTTCAGGCCTTGTTCACACAGGTGATACAAACTGTTTTACCCCCCCCCCCCCCCCAACCATTCAAAGAAAGCCTAGAAAGGCAGCTGGAGGGAGTTCCACACATGCGGCAAGTCTGGCAAATTTGAATCCGGTTGCAGCACATATCAAACTTTCCCATTGAAGTCAATGGAACTGCACCACCACCACAACATGCCAGATGCTTGGCTCATGTGTGCTGCGTGTTGCTTTAATGCAACAAAACAAACCTACAAGAATTCAGGAGGTGTCGGCATCACCTGGAAGCTACTGATCTACCACCCTCTGATAAGCGATCCACCATGAATCGCTTTTCAGTGGGGAGATAGACAGACATCTGTGTGAACTTGGCATTGGGTTGGTTATATTACCTCTCTCTGGATAAATATTCTGTCATTTTATATCCTTCATGCTGGAAAACTCTAGGAGGTCACACCCATACAGCAATAACATTTTTTATACTTTTTTCTTATTGTGGGATTTCCTCTGTGTTCAGAATCTCATCCATATTTTGGAATAAAGTTTTATAAGCTCCTTGCGGGCAGGGACCGATGTGAATGTATAATATATGTATAATATATGTAAAGCGCTGTGTAAATTGACGGCACTTTAGAAGTACTTGTAATGAATCAATAAAGTTTTCACATTCAGGACATTCTTGTCGTCTTCTCTTCATTGCATTAGATAGGAGCCCCAAAATCAAATATTAAAATATATGTAAAGGCAAACTTTTTTTTTTTTTTTTTTTGGTGGGCTAGACCCTCTGTCGGGATTGTATTACTGTCTGTGTCCGGCTGGGGAGAGTCGTCCTATTGGTTTTGGTGACCTTTATCCCTGAGACAAAAACTTAAGGGGAACCCCAAACTCAACAGCTGTCACCAGAACAGGAAGTGAGAAATAAGATATCTGTTCATTGAATTTATTAAAAAAAGTGAAAGGTGCCCCCCCCCCCCCCCCGCCACTTGAAATTTTAACATCTTAAATAAATTCTGAAATCTCACTGACAGAGGCCTCCTCCCCTCCCCCCCTGGGCCATTCAGTAGAAGACAGACTACCCCTCACCCAATGTTTAATGTTAAACTTCAGACTGCCAGATGTACATTGATATCACACAGTTATGTGACTGCGATTTGTATTTGTGCTTTGGCCAAATCTTGTGTCCATCTCTGCAGTTCAAGTGAAATAAATGATCCGCAGATCACCTTTTAGAGAGAAGTAATCATTCTTCTGTCTGATGCCCTTCTACCCCATTCCTCTACTCCGAGATTTAAAATAGAATTCCTACCTAAAACTAGGTTTCAAAATATTTTCTCTCCCCTCCTACTTATCATACCCACTGGCGGCGGGTGCTCAAAATTTCAAGGGGGGGCGGCACACAGACTAACAACCCCCCCCCCAGAGCAACCAACGTCGCCCCACCCCCACAGGAGACAAACGGCGGAGATAGGGAGGACTCCCTGGCCAATAGGGGCTTCCTGATTAGCCAGGAGGAGGATCAGTGTGTGAATAGCAAATATTTATTCGCTATTGCCATACAAGTGGGTGTGCTCAGGGCACAGTCCCCTGCGCCCCGAGCCCACCCTTTTTTGAAGCCTATTAGAGCCTATGGCTCTGATCACGTGCTTCAAACCCCCCCTCCCCCATTAGAATCCATGCGTTTGGCGCCCTGCATATAGATTAGGGGGCTGGATGTATGGATAGGGGGTGGGAGTAAAAAGATCTGAGCACTTCTTTATTTATAGTCCACTCCGGTCACATGATCAGAATTGGCTGCTGCAGGGGAGAGGAGGGAGCACCAACAATGGCTGGAACATGAAAACCTATAGATGACATCACAGCTCCCCAAATTCTCAGGCATTGTCGAGCGCGCTCTCCTCTCCCCTGCAGCCACTGCTCACTAACTCTAGAAACAGGATAGGCAGAAGGGGGAGGGAACATTTTTAGACATAGTTAATGTTGGGCTGGAATTCTACCTTTTTTAATGTGCATTTAACCCTTGCGGTGCAGGGGCCGGGCCACTGAAAGGGTTGATTTTTTTTTTTTTTTTTTTTCCAAGAAACCCGGAGGTCAGCTTTCACAAGATGATGAAAAGAAATGATCATGGCTTTGTGATTAGCTGAAAGGTTGAGGTAATACCGTGTCATCGCGACACTTCCTGTCCAATCAAACAATACCCGGGAATCGAGCACCAAGACGCCGAGCACAGCGGCATTCAATTTAAGGGCCGATTACCCATATTAATCGCCTGCTATATACGCCGGGTGCCAGGACTATCAAGCACTTTCAAATGTAAGTGTAACTATTTTTATTGTGGACCATATACAGTAAAACTTTGGATTGTGAGCATAATTCGTTCCAGAAACATGCTTGTAATCCAAAGCACTTGTATATCAAAGCATTTTGTTTACAGGGTATAAAAGAGAAGAGAGGCACCTCTAAGTGTAGCAATAAGTTGCTAAATGTTGTACCTTCATTAAATGTTCAGTTTAGTTTTTCTGATTAGCTAATATTTTGTTAATATAAACCGAGCACAAAATATTATTCTGAGGTATTTGGTGTATATCAAAATGTTTTACATATCTTGTATAATGTTTTCTGTTTTATATGAAATATTCAATAAAAAATATTGGAAAAAAATAAAAAATCAACCCCTTACTGTATAAACACACACAGTCCATTACAAATTTAGAAGCAGCATATCAACTTATTGCCCATAAATAGAAATTGTATATAATAAGACCAAAAATACTGCAACATCAACCATTACAAACCAATAGATTATTGAATAAAAATATATATCCTCATATCTAGCGCAGTAATTTTCTTATCACTGTTTGTTGCATTTTTGCTATTTAGCAAGTCTTGTTCTGCAGCTGATTTTACAGAGATTAACTTCTACATCCATAGGCGCTAAGGTTTTATACATTTAACAAGACTCTCTCACCAGGGGGCATCATTCCCACCTAAGCAGGAAAGGTGGAAATGCTGCCTGTGCTCCACCAACAATAGTTGCTCCTGCCATGCCCCCCCCCCCCAAAAAATAAAAAAAATAAAGCCAGTGGCATTGCTATGGGGGTGTGAGGGGTGCAGACTGCACCCAGGTGACATCCAGGGCCAGCCACAGGATTGCCACCGCTCACTAACAGAGGAGAGCGGAGCAGGGAGCAGAGTGAGAACACAGAAGAGGGAGACACAGCAGAGCTGAACAGACAGTGGGAGCTGCCGGAGTTAACTTTCCAAGTTAGCCATCAGGTGATTGGTTGATAGGCGGTCCTAGCAACCAATCACCAGCTTGGTAATATAAAAAACTAACTCCAGCTGCTCCCACTGTCTATTCAGCGCTGCTGTGTCTCTTCTGTGTTCTCATTCTGCTCCCTGCTCCGCTCTGCATGCCTGAGTAGGGAAGGAAGTGGCAGAGCTGTGGGGTGTGGGGGCTGTGTAATGTGCAGGGGTCCAGAGGTGTGAGGTCTGTGTAATGTGCAGGGGTCCAGAGGTGTGAGGGCTGTGTAATGTGCAGGGGTCCAGAGGTGTGAGGGCTGTGTAATGTGCAGGGGTCCAGAGGTGCAGGGGGCTGTGAATTGTGCAGGGGTCCAGAGGCATGGGGGCTGTGTAATGTAAAGGGGTCCAGAGGTGTGGGGGGCCTGTGTAATGTGCAGGGGTCTAGAGGTGTGGGGGCTGTGTAATGTCCAGATGTGCAGTCACTGTGTAATGTAAAGGGGACCAAAGGCATGGGGGGCTGTGTAATGTCCAGGGGTGCGGGGCTGTGTAAAATGCAGGGGTCCAGAGGTGCGGGGGCTGCTTAATGTGCAGGGGTCTAGACTCCCAGACGCATTCTAGCTGAAGAGGAGCTATCACCTCCCAGCCAGATCCTGGAAGAAGAGGACCTGTCACCTCCCAGCCAGATCCTGGAAGAAGAGGACCTGTCACCTCCCAGCCAGATCATATGAGAAGAGGACCTGTAACCTCCCAGCCAGATCATAGGAGAAGAGGACCTGTCACCTCCCAGCCAGATCATAGGAGAAGAGGACCTGTCACCACCCAGCCAGATCACAGGAGAAGAGGACATGTCACCTCCCAGCCAGATCATAGGAGAAGAGGACCTGTCACCTCCCAGCCAGATCATAGAAGAGGACCTGTCACCTCCCAGGTGGATCCTAGGAGAAGAGGACCTGTCATCTCCCAGGCAGGTCCTAGAAGAAGAGGACCTGTCACCTCCCAGGTGGATCCTAGGAGAAGAGGACTTGTCACCTCCCAGGCGCATTCTAGGAGAAAAGGATCTGTCGCCTCCCAGGCGGATTCTATGAGAAGAGAACCTGTCGCCTCCCAGCTGGATCCTAGGAGAAGAGGACCCGTCGCCTACCAGTCGGATCCTAGGAGAAGAGGACCTGTCACCTCCCAGCCAGATCCTAGAAGAAGAGGACCTGTCGTATCCCAGCTGGATCCTAGGAGAAGAGGACCTGTTGCCTCCCAGCCAGATCCTAGGTGAAGAGGACCTGTCACCTCCCAGCCAGATCCTAGGAGAAGAGGACCTGTCACCTCCCAGGTGGATCCTAGGAGAAGAGGACCTGTCACCTCCCAGGTGCCTTCTAGGAGAAAAGGACCTGTTGCCTCCCAGGCGGATTCTAGAAGAAGAGGACCTGTCGCATCCCAGCCGGATCCTAGAAGAAGAAGACCTGTCGCCTCCCAGCCGGATCCTAGGAGAAGAGGACCTGTCACCTCCCAGCCAGATGCTGGGAGAAGAGGACCTGTCGACTTCCAGCTGGATCCTAGGAGAAGAGGACCTGTCACCTCCCAGCCGGATCCTAGGAGAAGAGGACCTGTCGCCTCCCATCCGGATCCTAAGAGAAGAGGACTTGTCGCCTCCCAGCCGGATCCTAGGAGAAGAGGACCTGTCGCCTCCAAGCCGGATCCTAGGAGAAGAGGACCTGTCGCCTCCCATCCAGATCCTAAGAGAAGAGGACCTGTCACCTCCCAGCCGAATCCTATGAGGAGAGGACCTGGGAGGTGAGATCCTGGGAGAAGAGAACCTGTCACCTCCCATCCAGATCCTAGGAGAAGAGGACCTGGCACCCTGGTAATTGCTCTCTCACCTGGATTCTGTAGTTTCCTCCTCCTGAACCCCCTTCTCAGGTGTCACCATGTACTGTCCTGCAGGGAATTGGGAACCCCAGAGGCCAGCGGGGACACTATAGGATACATCTGGAGGAGACAAGCAGCTGTGCCATTTGAAGGACTAAGAACTGCTGTGCCTCTGAAAAACATTGCACAGTCAGATCTCTTTTCAGAGACCTTTAACACAGGAAAATATTCTGCCTGTTTTAACCTCTACGATCAGTATCCCCATCTAGGTGGACATGGCGAGGTCCCTCTTTAGCAAATAGGAGGTGCTGCTCATTTTCCGCTGATAAGGATCCAGCTGATAAGGATCCAGCTGATTAGGATATCCGTTCAGGTTTCTGGGAGACCCAATTCCCTGGGCTTGGTGAGACCGCCATTGTGGTCATCCCTGCGGGTAAGGAGACTGCATGCTCACTTTGGGTGGACACCCTATTTGGATGAAGGCTCTCCACTATCCTTTTCACGGCGATCAGCTCTTTCCACTTTCATGAACATTCTTCAACAATTTCTGCTACCTCTTTGGGACTTTTTTTATAACCCTTTTTTTACATATTTCATGATCATTCTTTTTTTGGAATTCCTTTGATGTTTTGTTATTTCATATTCTGCATCAATGTGCCTTTATAGTTGCGACTCACATCATTGTCACTTATAGGTTTTTTATGCTTATATTTTCCATTTGTTTTCACTAGATTATTTTTCGTTAAATTTTTGCCTATCTTTATTTTCTATTTTTATTTTTTTAGTTTTCCACTTTTTATTATCACTGTATGATTATTCAATTGACTGCTTGTGTTAATTTTTATAAATTGTTTTCCTATTTTGATTTATAGGGACATTGCTTTAGTTTTCCACTTACATTTTTCACCACTACTGAATGCTACTTCATCTGGTTTCCATATTTATTTTTTCTGATCAATATTTTCAGTGCTGCACCCATCCCACATTTTACACTGACTTTAGTTTTGTATTGAAGACTTTTTGGTGCTGGCAGCTTTATTTATAATCTATATAGTCTTATTCAATTTTTTATATAGTTTTTCACTTTCAAGCGCAGTGTTAACCTTTTTGGTTTTTTTATAATCTGTTTTAACCTCCCCCCAATTACTGCACTACTGGGTGCAGCCATAGGTGTGTACAGGCTATTGCGTTAGATGTTAACCCCTTCCCAGACATTGTCATTAGTACAGTGACAGTGTATAGTATGATCACTGATCACTCTATTAGTGTAACTCGAGATGTCAGCAGCAGTTTGTTCCCACCTAGTGCCAGTTATCATCAGATTACCCGACCCATCATCAAAGTCCCATTATAGGTCGCTGATCGTTGCCATTACTAGTATAAAAAATAAAAATTCTATTCTCTATCCTATAGTTTGTAGACGCTATAACTTTCACACAAACCAATCCACACTTATTGGGATTTTTTTTTTAGCTCAAAGACATGCAGCAGAATAAATTTTTAACATCATTTTATTGGATATATTTTATATCAACAAGTAAATATTTTTTTTCCAAAATGTTTGTTTTTCCATTTATAAAATAAAAAACCCAGTGATGATCAAATACCAACAAAATAAAGCTCTATTTGTGGGGGGAAAAACAACGTACATTTCATTTTGGTACAGCGTTGCATGACCACACAATTTTCAATTAAAATAGCACAGTGCCGAATACCAAAAAATGGCCTGGTCATGAAGGGGGTAAAACCTTCCGGAGCTCAAGTGGTTAAATAAACACTTCTCAATGTTAAAATTTATTTTTGATTTTTTTTAATGTATTAAAAACGTTTATTTGCACTAGCGGTTGTGGGGGATTTACCGCCCCTCCACCACTACCACCTTTTAGCTGTAGAGGCAACGGCTGAGCATATTCACATTCTGCAGTTATACCCACTGTTACTTTTAGCAGGTGTAGCACCCACTGACCGTGACCCATTCATGTGAATGGTGGCACAAT
Organism: Lithobates septentrionalis; assembly: GCA_037952835.1. Lineage (NCBI taxonomy): Eukaryota > Metazoa > Chordata > Amphibia > Anura > Ranidae > Lithobates > Lithobates septentrionalis. The sequence goes on from JBBDGP010003642.1 coordinate 823,511, forward strand.
GCACCCTCCCTACAACTGTGTGGAGTTAAAGCAGGTGGTTCGGAGGCGTTTTTCAGGAATCAAAGCACGTGTGAATGAGCGCCTACGTATCCCCTCCCCCTCCTGTCCCCACCAACAGAACTGGTTTTAAAAAGCCGTTTGCTAGTTACATGGAAACGCATCGATTGGAGAGAATCTTGTGACGTCATCACGCACCAGCTGGCAGCCTGATAGCTTGTAGCTGTATGTTTGTATGTTTCTTCTTTCGTTGTGCATGAGAAGAATTTTTGGAATAAAAATACCAATTATTTATCGCACTATGAATTGCCTCCTTCTTTGTTTTTTAAAAATATCCTAAAAATCTGCTGGAGGAGTATCGAGCGGAGCAATTGGGAAGTGTTTAATCCATCTTGATAACTTTGACCGGGGTGACTGGCTATTTGGATTAGGAGTGGACCAGGTGGAAGTCTACAGCTGATCTTTCCCAGAGTTACTTCCGGGTTCGCGGGCTCTGGTGCTGTGATTCGCCGGAGCCGTGATGATGTCACTCCCATGCATGCGCGTGGGTGTCGCCGGTCACAGCACAGAGACCTGAAGAAACAGCACAATCGGCTGTTCCTTCAGTGCGCATGCACCAATGACGTTTGTGGCAGCGTATATAGTAAATATCTCCTAAACTTGTGCAAGTTTAGGAAGTATTTACAGTACCTACAGGTAAGACTTTTAATAGACTTACCTGTAGGTAAAATTAAACAGGAAGACTTTACTTCCTCTTTATGTCCAAGCTTTTATTGTTATTTTCCTATTTGGAGATGACTTTGAATAATGGGTCCTTCTCTTGGTGTCTGTATCTATCTCTATCCCTTTTGCCACGCTATCCTGTCAATTCACTAACGGTTACCCCATGTGATAACAAGGTCACGTGACTCATTTACATAACTTATCACATGCAGTAAAAATGGTTAAATTCACAAAAAAAAAGATTATGCGGTCTTTAGTGCTAAATGAAAAATGCGTCGGTATATATTGCATAAAAAACATGTGGTAAGCTCTTAACTACTTCAGCCCCGGAAGAATTTACCCCCTTCCTGACCAGAGTACTTTGCGATACAGCGCTGCGTCGCTTTTACTGACAATTGCGCGGTCGTGCGATGTTGCTCCCAAACAAAATCCTTTTATTCCCACAAATAGAAATTTCTTTTGGTGGTATTTGATCATCTCTAAGGTTTTTATTTTTTGTGCTATAAACAAAAAAGAGCGACAATTTTGAAAAAAAAGCTATATTTTTTACTTTTTGTTATAATAAATATCCCCAAAAAATATATAAAAAAAAAATTCTTTCTCAGTTTAGGTCGATACGTTTTCTTCTACATATTTTTGGTAAAAAAAATCGCAATAAGCGTATATTGATTGGTTTGCGCAAAAGTTATAGCGTCTACAAAATAGGGGATAGATTTATGGTATTTTTATTATACATTTTTTTTAAATTAGTAATGGCGGCGATCTGAAATTTTTATCATGACTGCGACATTATGGGCGACACATCGGACACATTTGACACTATTTTGGGACCCTTGTAATTTATACAGCGATCAGTGCTATAAAAATGCATTGATTTCTGTGTAAATAACACTGGCAGGGAAGGGGTTAAACACTAGGGGCATTGAAGGGGTTAATTGTGTTCCCTCACTGTGTTCTAACTGTGGGGGGATGGTCTCACAACAACATGACAGAGATCACTACTCCCAATGACAGGGAGCAGTAGATCCCTGTCGTGTTGCTAGGTAGAACAGGGAAATGCCTTGTTTACATAGGCATCTCCCCGTTCTGCCTCTCCGTGACACGATCGCAGGCCCCCAGCGGACATCGAGTCCGTGGGACCCGCGGGCACGGTCACGGAGTACACAGTGCGCATGCGCGCACCCATGGCCGAGACTTTAGACCGCTCTCCACTGAAAATGGGTCACAGGAGTGCAAAACTAATTGCACTCCTGTGACCCATAGGAGAAGCCCAGCCTAAAAAGCTCAGGCTGGACTTCTCCTTTAAAGTCCAATTCACAAGCAGAACAGAGTAAAAAACATGCAATATTTAACCATTTCAATAACGGGCACTTTTACCCCCCTTCTGGCGCAAGCCAATTTTCAGCTTTTAGCGCTCTCGCGCTTTGAATGGCAATTGCACTGTCATACAACACTGTACCCAAACTAAATCACCACTTTTTGTAGCTGCTGACTTTTAATGAACAAAAAAAGCCTGGAACTCCGCTTTAAGACGGGTTCAGGATCACTGGGTTCTCAAAACCATTCAATTGCAATATTGGCAAAACACTAATTGTAAACTCCGTGTTTCCTGGAGGTAACAGGGAGAGGCCGGCACATTCAGGACCCTATAGCAGCAGTTCCAGTCCATATAGAGACCTCTGACATGTGTTTGCCTTCTGGCACTTCGCACAACTAACAGTCCACAGCACGGTCTTTACTCATAGTGTCCAAGGAGCTGTCCACCACCCGGCCTCCACAGGTAGTTCTTCAGTGAGAGAGACAAAAGATCCTTCTCCAGATCAGACAGTGCCCTCTAGCAAATAAAAACGTTTAGCTCCTGCTGAGGCCCAGACTGCAATCTCTTCTCTCAGCCCCTTCTCTTCCAGGGGCAGCAACCCAACTTGGGGAGGAAAGAACAATCAGCTCAGGCCTCCTGCACATTTATTACCTTCTGAATGCCTCCTTCAAGGGATTGGCTGGAGCACAATAAATATTCAACTGATTATTTTATTCTCCCCCTATGCTCTGGAAGCTTCTTCTAGGAGAAGTAATCTAACTCTCAGCTCAGGAATCCAGGTCAGACCAACACAATCAACAACCACTCCACTCACTACAGAGGAACCAACAAATAACTAGGAAGGTACTACTACAAGTGTCACTGAATCATTGGGTGTTTGATGCCCATGTCATGCCCTCCACACTGCTGCATGCCATCATACCCTCCTGCACACACTGCCCCATTTTACACCCTCTATGTTCACTATATATACTACAGTAAAACCTTGGTTTGAGAGTAACTTGGTTTGAGAGGTTTTTGCAAGACAGCCAATTTTTTAAAATACATTTTTACTTGATATACAAGCGATGTCTTGATATACAAGTAACATCATGTCACAACTTATTATAAAAGAGAAGAGAGGTGACTCTAAGTGTAGCAATGTGGTTACATTTCATGAAGGTACAACATTTAGCAACATATTGCTACACTTAGAGGCGCCTCTCTTCTCTTTTATACTCTGGAGCTCCTGATGGATTTTTTTTTTTTTAACAATCAGGAGTGCTTTATTGAAAAATATAATATACAGTACAAAAAAGAGGAGTAATACAGACCATGTGTGTATAAGTACATACAATTGCAGATCAGATTTTGATTGGAAGTAATCTCTTGCTCATATAGTTGTTATCATACCATTTTCAAGGCATCTGCCGCAATGCAATAAGTAATTACTTGTAAAACATACTAGGTATTCCCATCAGATAAATCAAAAAACCTTTATCAGCTCATCCATGGTAACCAAACCTTATCAAATTTCCATGGGCATCCCCTACTAGTGTACGTCAATCTATAGAGGGGCAATGCTTTGTTAATTCTCTTTTCCCAGGAGGATAGAGTCGGGGGTTCAACAGCGGTCCATCTAGCAAGTATCTCTTTTTTTGCGTAGTAGAAGAGAAGTGAGATTAATATTTTTGTATGGTGCGACCTGTGTTCATCCTCATGTATTCCCAGCAGGGCTATCTCGGGTGTTTTAGGAACAGACAGGTCCATTCTAAGGTTCAGGTGATCATACACTCCCAGCCAAAATTTTGACAGAGCGGGGCAGTCCCAGAACATGTGGAGATACGTGCCAATCTGAGTTCGACATCTAGGGCAATGAGGATCTCTGTCAGGATATATTTTGGATAACCTCACCGGGGTAAAGTAAATTCTATGAAGAAAGTTTATTTGTGTCAGTTTATCCCCTGCTGATATCACCAGTTTGGGACCCTGCTCCAGAGAGGTCTCCCAGTCCTCTCTATCCAATGTAGGGATGTCCAATTTCCAGGTATTCCACAACCTGTCCATCTTGGGCAGCTCCCTGGGCAGCAGTAAATTATATATGGCAGATAGAGGTTTCCTCAGGTCCTCACTGGACAACAGGTCTTCTAGCGGATCTAATTGTAACAGTGGCGGGGTAGGGAATTGTGCCCGGGTCGCATGACGTAGCTGAGCATACCGGAAAAACATCCATCCCGGGAGCCTATATGTCCTTGACATCAGCGCAAAGGACAACAGTTCTCCATTGGGCATAATGTCTCTTAGGGTTTTGATACCAAAACCTGCCCACAATTGGGGATCAGGAATAGTTCGGTAGTGGGGCAGCTGAGGATTTCCCCAAAGTGGCTGTACCGGCGCCCATCGTCCCACCAAGGAAAAACTCCTTCTGGCCACCTTCCACACATGAAGTGTCGCCTTGGTCGGGCCTGGAATCTCCACATAAGCTTTTACCCCCCTATATACCAGATTTTGGAGATCCTGTAACGATCCTAGCCTCGCCGCCTCCACACATACGGCCGCGTTAGAGCGTTTCCCCTCAAACCACCAATACGCCGTCACTAGCATCGCCGCCCAATAATAAAGTTTAAAATTAGGGAGAGCAAGCCCCCCCAGTTGTGTAGGGAGCTGCATTGTGGTCTTAGCTAGACGCGGAACAGCTGAATTCCAAATGAAGGAGATAATTTGTTTGTCTATTTCCTGAAAGAAGGACGCCGGAAGCCAGATCGGACTATTCCTAAAAAGATAAGTAAACTTGGGCAGAAGCATCATTTTTAAAATATTTATACGCCCCAGCAAATTCAAGGGTAGTCCAGACCATGCACGGCAACGTTCTTTGAGGAGGTGAAGCAATGGGAGTATATTCAGGTTGTAATATTGGGCAACATCCCTGGATATTCGAACCCCAAGGTACTTAAATTCTGAAACCCACTGGAGGGGCGTACCACCCGTCGCGGCAGGGATCCCACCATCCAGAGGAAAAAGGACCGATTTAGACCAGTTTATTCGAATCCCCGATGCAGCACCAAATCTATCAAAGATGGTCAGAGCGGCCAACAGAGATGGTCCTGCATCATTTAAGTAAAGTAGTGCGTCGTCCGCGTATAATGAAATTTTCTCTTCAAGTCTACCAATCTGCATCCCCCTGATCTCGGAAGATTCTCTGACCATAATCGCCAGTGGCTCCAGGGCAAGGGCGAACAGACTAGGCGATAGCGGGCACCCCTGGCGAGTGCCTCTGTGGAGTGGGAAGGGGCCAGATATCCTATCATTGGTACGTACCCTAGCCCTCGGTGCTCTATATAGAAGTTTGACCCATTGGCGAAAGCCAGGACCAAAACCAAATCTCTCCAACACTTCCCCAAGAAAGTCCCACTCCACAGAGTCAAACGCCTTCTCAGCATCCAAGGAGGCGATCACTCTATCCCCACAGTTATCATGGGCAATGGACAGATTGAGGAAAAGACGCCTAATATTAATGTCTGTCCCCTTGCCCGGCATAAAGCCGGTCTGGTCAACGTGGATCAATGTGGAAATGATCGAAGACAGGCGTGTGGCAAGGATTTTAGCTAAAATTTTGGTATCCACGTTAAGTAAGGAGATGGGCCGGTAGGACGCACACTCCTGAGGATCCTTACCCTGTTTATGGATCAGGACTATGACCGCCTCCTCCATGGACTCTGGTAAAGCACCCCTCCCCGCAATTGCTGCAAAAAGTGACGTGAGTTTAGGAGCAATCAGCTCCATATTCTGAGAGTAGAACTCCGTGGGGAGCCCATCCACCCCCGGGGTTTTCCCTTTCTGCAAGCCCCCAATCACAATCTGTACCTCCTCCAAGGATATATCCTTATCCATCATTGCCCTATGCTCCTCAGATAATGTAGGAAAGGGGATGTTATTCAAGTACTCCCGCAATGCCAAAGAATTACCACTAGTTCTGGAAGTGTATAGATCACTGAAAAAATGGGAAAATCTGGCGTTAATATCCTCTGGAGAGGTCAGCAACACTCCACCATCGTCCCGTACCCCCCCTATGTGTGTGGTTCCCATCTGTCCCCGCGCCAGCCAAGCCAACAATCTCCCATTTTTATTACCATATTCAAATATCCTCTGTGTAGAATGCAGCATGGATTTCTTAGTTTGTTCTATATTAAATAGGGAAAGTTCCCTCAGAGCCCTCTGCCAAGTGTGGTAATTAGGTTCAGTAGGCGATCTTACATATGCAGCTTCAGTTATCCCCGCCTCTCCCTCCAACCTCTCCAGGGATCGACCAGCCTCTCTCTGAAGTGAAGAGATACGAGATATATATTCCCCCCTAACCCAGGCCTTAAAGGTATCCCAGAGGATCAGAGAGTCCACAGACTCATTATGTCGCAGCCAAAAGCTACAAATAGCCTCCGGCAGCACCTCCTGAATCCGCTCATCCATCGCCCAGTATCTGGAGAGACGCCACAGCCTAGGACCTGTAGGTCTACCCAGAGAGACAACCAGGCTTAGGGGAGCATGGTCGGATATACCTCTTGCCAGGTGTTTTACCTCCCTCGTCCAACAAAGTGCACTCCCCGAGACATATGCCAGATCTATACGGGATAGGGCTCTGTGTGAAGCCGAGTGACAGGTGTACTCTCGGTCCCTAGGGTGAAAATGTCTCCATGCATCTGTCAGCGCAAAAGTACTCGCCCAGTTCTGCAGCTCCGACGAGATGCGAGATCCGGGGTTAAGTCTATCCGCCTCCTGGGAGGGCACCAGGTTAAAGTCTCCAAAGATAAATACTTCTTGCTATGGTATCCCATGACAGTTTGCATAATGTCATAGAGAAGTTGAGCCCTCGCAGGAGGGGGAAGGTACAGACCCACTAACACCATTGGCCTGGTGTGTACAGTCATATGGATTATCACATATCTTCCCTCAGCATCCGTCTTAACATCAAGAATCTGGAATGGGAGGGACCTGCGGATCAAAACACTCACCCCCCTAGCATAGCCAGAGTAGGTAGAATGGTAATGTGCTCCCACCCAGGCCTTTTTTAACCCCAGAATTTTTGAGCCAATCAGATGCGTCTCCTGTAGAATGCATACATGTGGTAAGTGTTTCTGTATATATCTGAAGACCAGAGACCTCTTGACGGCTGAATTTAGTCCCCTGACATTCCACGAGATAATAGATATGTCAGCCATTAAACAATTTGCCAGTAGAGACTGATATCAGGATCCGCAAGTCCCACCCATCCCCCAAACCACTGAAGGGACAGCGTATCCCAGTGTCATGTACTCTATACAGAAATAGACCTAAGCTGGTATCTGCATTTAATTCGTACTGTAGTGAAGGGCATCTTGTCCCTCTTGTATCATGAGCAACTCCTTGTGTAGAAAAACTAAGAACACATTCAATTCCCTCATGTCTACAACGGCAGAAGCCTTCCCCCCCTCCCCCACACCCCCTTGAAACTGGTGATGTGTCAGTACCCATAAATCCCAACTATTACAACTGTAGTAGGGGCGTGGACTCAAATACGATGAGGTTGTCTAGCCAGACAACAGAGATGCTTACAAGACATAAATTATAACAGCCTATTTCTCCTGAACTGATGCAGGGGCACATATCTTAGTTTCAGTGTGAGGGTTCTGGGCACCCTCCCATCTAACTCAGCCAGTAACGAAAGCATATATCATGTGTTATAAAGATTCATGTCGCCTGGGCTGTTGCAGGGGTAAATACCTTAGTTACAATGCCCAAGTATTAGGCACACTCTCTCTTTACTAGGTTACTAGCAACCATAACGTACAATAAGTGTAATAATTCTCCTGGATTGATCACAGGGGCACATTTCTTAATATCAGCAGTACCATACCATATGCAATCGCCTTAAACTGCAATGCAGAAGATAACAAAATTTTAGATAAGGTACAGTAATCCTTTCTTAACAGTTATCCCGGGGGGACCTATTCAAGAGAACAGGTAAAATAAAACCAAAACCAGAAAAAAAAAGAATATAGAACAGGACCCCCCCTTCCTCCTAGTGACCATCTACCGGTTAATTATTGCCCAATAGCTGCTATCAGCATTTGCAAAGTCCTAGCAGACATTAGGATCTAAAGTTCAATAGATCATTGCTTGCAAATCCCCTGTGACATTGCACTGGATAGTTGATCCAACGGTATCCTATCCCACACAGCAATCAGAACAGTAACTAGTGCAAAGGGATAGCTCCCAGAGGTTCATCCATAGGTCAACCTTCCTCTGTTCTAGGGGTGCACAGAAAGTGTTTCCCGCCAGGGCAACCAAAGTACCGGGTTAACACAAAACCAGATACTTGCACCAGAGTCACCATCGCTGAATAAAAGTAGTAGATAGCAGCTTAGCACATAAGGAGATGACAACTACATTATGAGCTCAATGTCAAACCAGGGAGAAAAGAAAGTAGTCACTAAATTAACGATGTTGTGGGAGAGCCTCGAGCCAGGTGGCGGCCTCCCGGGGAGATGTAAAGAATTTAACCGACTCCCCATCCTGTACCCTCAGTCTGGCCGGAAAAAGTATGCTATACTTAATGTTCCGTGCTCTAAGCGATGCTTTCACTTGGTCAAAAGACCTACGCAGTTTCTGTGTCTCAACAGAATAGTCTGGAAAAAAAAGCAGGTTTGCATTTTGGAACTTTACTTCACCTGCCCTGCGCGCCTCTCTCAGTACCGCATCCCGGTCCCTGAAGTTAAGCATGCGGAAGATATGGGTGCGGGGGTTGGATCCAGGCGGCCCGGGAACAGGAGGGACCCGATGCGCTCGTTCCACTGTGTAAAAGGGGGAGAACTGCGCCGCTGGAAGCAGGGTTTTCAGTAGATCCTCCACAAAGACCGTAGGATTTTTCCCCTCGGCGCCTTCTGGCATGCCGACAATCCGAAGGTTGTTTCTTCGGTTCCGGTTCTCGGAATCATCCACTTTGTATTCTAGAGCCCGGACTTTCGTCTGTAGCGTGCGGATGGATGCAGAATGGTCCGCGACCGCGTCCTCGGTCAGACCTACCCGCTCCTCCACCTCCGTCACTCTCGACCGAAGCTTATCCTGGTCTTGTCTAATCAGGCTCACGTCCAGCTGCACAGATTCGATCTTGCTCGTCAGAGCAGCCTGGCAGGAGGCGATCGCAGCCATAACCTCCGGGAATCCGAGCTGTGCCGTCTCCGTCGGGTCTGCGGCCTCTGTCTGAGACGCCATGTTGGATATCCTCCTGGGGGATTCCGCCACGTGTGAGTCCACAATCGGGGCTATATCTTCCAGATTTTGCGGGAATCGTAACTTTTTGGCCCGCCGACGTGTTCTATATGGCATTCAGGCTATTATAGGAGGTTCCCCTCGCGAAGTATCAGCCAGGAGTCAGGATATTAGGATGTCCAGCAGCAGAGCTCCAAGGAACACGTCCTCCTAGGTCGCCATCTTGGCCACGCCCCCCTCCTGATGGATTTTGCTTCTAATCCCCTTGTGGAGGCCGCCATTTGTGGATGGACATTTTAGGGTTACACAACCGATCACATTGCTATAATCTTTTTATGTGGAATTTAAACTGAAGGACTTATGAATAAATGGTTGTGGAACGAATCATTTGAGTTTCCATTATTTCTTATGGGGAAATTTGCTTTGATATACGAGTGCTTTGGATTACAAGCATGTTTCTGGAATGAATTATGCTCGCAATCCAAGGTTTTACTGTATTTGCTTTCAGTATGTTGACTATTTGTGTATTGGTCATGTATACAATTTAGTATCAGTATTGACAATTTGTGATGCGATGCCCCTAATGGACGGGCTGCCACTGCATATATTTACTATGTACATTATTTATTGTTCCTTTATTGACAATGTATAATTACTATTCCTATACTTTATGCAGTTTCATGCAGATTTTGTAGCGATCATTCCCCCCAATTCCCCCTTCCCTTTATTTTTCTGATTTGATCTCCAGTCTTCCCATCATTCCCTCTATACTCTCCCCCTCACTTTAGGAATACAGCTCAGACTCACAGTATCGATCCTCCTCATCCTCCTGTCCATAACCCTTGATTTAGAGTATCTCAAAAAAGTGAGTCCCCAAAACAACCTCTGGAAATGACGCTGAGCACGTGACCTCAACTTCTTTGGTCGACCGCGGCAAGGTGTGTTTTGAGTGGAACCTGTCCTGTTAAACCGCTGTATGGTCTTGGCCACCGTGCTGCAGCTCAGTTTCAGGGTCTTGGCAATCTTCTTATAGTCTCTGGGCCATCTTTATGTAGAGCAACAATTATTTTTTTCAGATCCTCATAGAGTTCTTTGCCATGAGGTGCCATGTTGAACTTCCAGTGACCAGTATGAGAGAGTGAGAGCGATGACACCAAATTTAACACACCTGCTCCCCATTCACACCTGAGACCTTGTAACACTAACGAGTCACATGACACCGTGGAGACAAAATTGCTAATTGGACAATTTGGACATTTTCACTTAGGTTTGTACTCAATTTTGTTGCCAGCGGTTTACATATTAATGGCTGTGTGTTGAGATATTTTGAGCGGACATCAAATTTACACTGTTATACAAGCTGATGGATTTTACTTCCTCTTTGTTTCCTGCAAAGGTAAAGCATAATGGGCTACTATGTACCGCATAGTAGCCCAGTATGTGTCACTTACCTGAAACCGAAGCCCACAATGTCACTGCTGTCCCCTGCTGTCACTGCTGTGGAAGACAAAGCGTCCATCTTCCTTCTGGGTATTGTGGTTCCGGCGCTGTGATTGGCTGGAGCCGCGATGACATCCACCAGTCACGGCACGATCTCCTTTAGAAATGGCACGCTCGCCATTTCTAAAGGAGTCTAAAGTGTGCCTGTGCCGTTATCTACGGTGCATGCGCCGTAGACATCGTGGATCGCCTTTTTTGTAAATATCTCCTAAACTATGGAGGTTTGGGAGATATTTCGAACATCTACAGGTAATCCTTAATCTAGGCTTACCTGTAGGTAAAAGTGATTGTAACGGGTTTACTACCACTTTCAGTGCAGCTGAGGCTGCAGAGAAAGTGACTGGGGAATTTGTGTCCTCAGTTCCATTCCCTGTCTCAAAGGGGAGATGTCAGGGGTCTGTTTAGGCTACTGATATCTCACCAAAGCCCCCCCTCAACAGGGCTGATAAAATAAAAAATAAAATAAACAAAAGATTTGTAAAAAATAATTATTTAAAGGTTAAATTGTAAAAATAATTTAAAAAACACTGACGTCGTCCATCCCCCCCTCTCTCCCCCCCCCCCCCCCCAAAAAAAAGAAAGCATTGTAAAAAAAACTAAATGACAAAAAAATATAAATTGTAAAGAAAAAATAAAATAAAAATAAAAAAACTACTGACACTGTCCACTTCTCTACTGACACCATCCACTGCCCCCCCCCCCCCCCCAAAAAAAATAGAGAAAGCATTGTAAAAAATAAAAACAACTAAAAAAATATATAAATAGTAAAAAATAAAATTGTAAAAAAAATAATATTAAAAATATAAAAACTACTGACACCGTCCAGCCATAACCCTCCACAGTGACCCCCACCCACAACCAAAGCACTGTTAAAAATATTGTTAAAAATAAAATTGTAAAAAATAATATAAAATAAATTAATACAAATAAAAAAAAACTACTGACACTATTCACTGCCCTCACAAAATCCTTGTAAAAAAAATACAAAAATAAAATTATAAAAAATAAAATAAACAAAAAAAAATTGACACTGTCTATTGCTCTACTGACACCATCCTGCACATACTACCCACCACCATATACTCCACACTCTTCTCCCTTAGCTGGTCATTATATTAGTGTCACTGTTGATGTCAGTGTCAGTCAGTTAAGCCGGTGTTCTGCCGAGAAAGTTCCGCTCGGCGTATAAGTTCCCCCCTATACTGCGCATGCGCAGTAGGTATCAGCGGAAATAGCCGAAGCAGAACAGCTGAAAATCAGCTGTACATGGCGCCTGTATGAGGGCCCCTCGCTTCGCTCGCCACGCTTCGGGCACGGCCTCGCTGCGCTCGCCACTTTTAGATTCCCCCTCTAGGTCCACTTGGTAGGTGGGGAAGAAACCTGGACCTAGAGCGCAGGCGCCGTGTACAGCTGATTGAAGCATTTGAGCTTCGGCTATCTCCGGCGGCTGACAGTAGTATGTACTGCGCAGGGGCTGCGCCTGCGCAGTACAGGGGAGGAACTTATCCGCCGAGGGAACATTCTCGGCAAGACACCGGCCATAGATGATTAGAATCTTGCCTGGTTTAGCAGGGACCGGCTAAGATTCGAACCAACTATGGGTAGGCTGATTGTACCCAAGTGACAGATCGACTTGGGTACAATCAGCCTGTCCAATTGTTACATGCGATTATTTTTTTGAGGCGAGTTCAGGGGAGGGGCCATGGGTGGGGCTGAAGGGGGCCCGCCAGGTAGGCTGTATGGGGCCCCATGATTTCTATCAGCGGCCCTGCTGGAGCAGCTTCAGGAAAAGTATATACACTGATTTTTTCTTTATAGGGCTAGGTAGGTTAGTGTTATATCGTGGATGTCTGTAGATGTGGAGATTTTAGGGTGGACTTACACTTTAACATGCATGCAAAAATTATAAAATTGTTTAAAAAAAGGTAAAACCAGGTTGATCCTGTGATCAGAGACATATGGGATCACATGATGACATTCCGTCCCCCCCTCCCCCTGTACTCTATATATTTTATAGTAAAAAAATAAATAGATACATTGTATTTCATCTAATACTGTGTACAGCCAATCAGAACACAGAGACACAACAGACCACGGCCACCACTGCACACGGCTCATAGGACTGGACTACATACATGGGACTGACATATAGCTTGCCGATTGGTTGAGTATATAGGAGGTGTCAGAGGAGAGAGAGTGCGGAGATGATGGTTACATTGTATGTTAGAGCACAGAGAGGAGCCGGGGATCTGTACGAATCTGTGACCGATCGGATAGCGGAGATGTGGGGTGAGAAGAGCGGGGAGTGTCCGGAGATTTAATCTGACACCGGAGAGAAAACACACCGGAGGAACCGACTGACTTCCACTTCCCGAAGCTGTGTGTGTGTGCTGCCACCTAATGGAGGAATAGGGGGAACTACAGTTCTGATTATATTTGTTTCCGGAGCTCTGTGTGTGCGCTGCCACCTAATGGAGGAAAAGGGGGAACTGCAGTTCTGATTATATTTCAGTTTCCGGAGCTCTGTGTGTGTGTGCTGCCACCTAGTGGAGGAATAGGGGGAACTGCAGTTGTGATTATATTTCAGTTTCTGGAGCTGTGTATGTGTGTTTCCACCTAATGGAGGAAAAGGGGAACTGCAGTTCTGATTATATTTGTTTCTAGAGCTGTGTGTGTGCTGCCACCTAATGGAGGAATAGGGGGAACTACAGTTCTGATTATATTTCAGTTTCTGGAGCTCTGTGTTTGTGCTGCCATCTAATGGAGGAATAGGGGGAACTGCAGTTCTGATTATATTTCAGTTTCTGGAGCTGTGTATGTGTGCTGCCACCTAATGGAGGAAAAGGGGAACTGCAGTTCTGATTATATTTGTTTCTGGAGCTGTGTGTGTGCTGCCACCTAATGGAGGAATAGGGGGAACTACAGTTCTGATTATATTTCAGTTTCTGGAGCTGTGTGTGTGTGCTGCCACCTAATAGAGGAAGAGGGAATTGCAGTCCCGATCTGTTGTTGGATCGGTGAAGGTATTCTAGGAATTTATCTGATGTTTCTGGTTTACAATCTTTCCCATTTGCTGCAAGTCACCCGAGAAATATTATTGGTTGCTGTTATTGCAGCTGTGCATGGCAATCAAATCAGCTTCTGTCTTAAGCTTGTTCAATTAAGCTTTGAAAATGTTATATAGAAGCTGATTGGTTGCCATGCACAGCTGCTCTGGCCTTGGTAAACCCCCCAGCAGTGGGGGAACTACCAGGGTCACACTTGTGCTTGGGCCCTGGTGTTCCACCACCACGGGGGGCCCTGGGCCCATCCCCCAGCATGACCTGGCTTAGGTACTCTGTGTAGCTCAGTGCTGAAACAAGTTCAGCTCCAGTTTCTTGCCTAGCGGGGTGTGCCAGCGTGGACACCCGAGCCACCTGCCCGGGGTCCCACATGTGGCAATCACCCCCTCTGTGGTAGGTAGCTGGCATATCTCATGCCAACTGCCTGCACAGTACAGACCCGCTGAAGCCGGCTTCTCCTCCTTGGCTCTGATGTTTTCCTGTACATAGACAGGAGGAGCCGGTGTTCCGTAAGAATAGGCGACCCATTAGATTAGGTAACTGAAGTGACATTCCGTCAGCTGAATACTTACTGCACATGTGTAGTAGGTTTGCTAATCTGACAGAACACCTGCAGTCATAAGGCGGCAGCGGACATCTTGCTACACCCAACTATGTCTTGAATTTTACAGTCATTTTAGCAATAAAGTTAGCATATATAAATAAATAAACTATATTGACATCTGTGATGCCAAGAGTGGAGGGGGAGTGTCTATGACCCAGAGATATAATGGAGCCCCCCTCCCCCCATACACCCCACTGTCATCACTGATCCCCATTCCTATGTACCAGTGATCAGAGGTCAGTCATTTCATTCATTACACACATCACTGACCCCTCCCCCACCAACATCAATGACCCCCCCATCCCACCACCACTGTTCACCCCCCATTCTCCCACAGACATCACTGACCCCTCCCCCACCAACATCACAGACCCCTCCATCCCTCCGCCAACATCACTGACCCCCATCCCACCACCGACATCACTGACCCCTCCACCACCAACTGAAACGCACCCCGGAATGTGCACTTACCCCCATACACAGGAGAAGTCGGTGGACAGATCATGGCTCGCTCGGTCGGTTGGTGGTGTGCTCGGTGTCCGGACTGTACACTGATCACTACTACCGCATACATTCAACATCACAGGCACTATTATGTAAAGCACAAAGTAACAAAGATAGATGAGTTGTATGCTTTTCCTCCTCCTGGCAGATGACTTGTATGCTTTTTCTCCACACGAAACTGAAAGACCTTTTGACCTGACCAGACACCTACCTCCCTTTTCTATAAATATCATCTGTTTCCACATATAATCATACAGCAGAACCTCCTCCTCCCCTATCCCATCCCATCCCCCTATAGATCATGTTATGTAATATGGAACCCCAAATATCCCCCACATACTGCTGACCAGTGGCAGCTGCTGAAGTTTTAGGATGAGGGGGTCCCAGACCCCGCCCTTCCTTTTTAAACCCCTTCTACTTTTCATAAGCCCACCCCTTATATAATCCACCCACACCATCCCCTGTATTCCACTTGCTTCCAACCATAGTGTCAGGAGTATACAGCTCAGCATCACAGGACAGAGTATACAGCCCCAGCATCACAGGACAGAGTATACAGCCCCAGCATCACAGGACAGAGTATACAGCCCCAGCATCACAGGACAGAGTATACAGCCCCAGAATCACAGGACAGAGTATATAGTTAAGCCTCATAGATCAGATTATATAGCTCAGCCTCAAAAGACAGAGTATATAGCGTATACTCATAGATCAGAGTATACAGCTAAGTCTGACAGATCAGGGTATATAGCTCAGCCTCACAGATCAGGGTATATAGATCAGCCTCACAGATTGGGGTATACGGCTCAGCCTCACAGATCGGGGTATATAGCTCAGCCTCACTGATCAGGGTATATAGCTCAGCCTCACAGATCAGGATATATAGCTCAGCCTCACAGGACAGAGTATATAGCTCAGTTTCACAGATCGGGGATTATGGCTCAGCCTCACAGATCGGGGTATATAGCTCAGCCTCCCAGATAAGGGGAATACACCTCTGTTGATCAGACTCAGAACACACAATTGAGTGGCACTTGTGGGGATATGATATTGTTGTTTAAACTTTGGATAATAAAACCATTTTTTTCTCACAGTAAATCCCTTATACAGCCCACTTCCTGTTTCTTGTCTGGTCATTGGCCTAGGCTTATGACATCATGCACAGCCCTCTCTCCCACTCTCCTGAGAGTTTGCTAGTAATGGAGTGGGGATGAGTCATAAGAGGGCCAGTGAGAGCTGCAGAGCTGAAAGTTTGCCTCTGTGTGTACATCCAGGAAGTGAACAGGCAACAGCTATAGCTGCCCACAGTTAAAATGGATGCAGCCATACTTTGCGGAGAGAGATTTCTGTAGCATATTTGGCAAGTAAAGAATCACAGTATATATAAAATAATATGCAAAGTGGTTGGAGGGAAGCTTCGGAATGGCAAAGATGTTTTTATTCCAAATTATGTGAGCAGACTGCAGTTCCTCTTTGATGGTTTTCGTTGGGATTTACATACAGCAAAGCCAATTTCCTTGAGGCAATGTCTTACAGTTCGGTCACAGACATTGACTCCAGTTGTGCATTTCCACAACAACCTTCTCATTTGATTGGTACTTGGTCCAGATTTTAGACACAGCTGACTGGGAAGAACAAACATTCCGTGAGGATTTACCTTCTTGAAGAAGTTTTATAATCCTCTCCTTTGGCATGAATCATGGCTCCAATACGAGAGATGTCAGTTCAAACAACCAGGTTGGTGCAACAACTCACCAAGATGTGGAAGTTCTCTTTAAGTGGTCAAAGACCGACTACCACAGATATTCTGCGGCAGGTCGGCTCTATTGTGTGAAACGACATACCTGTATGTCATTTCCTGCAATAGACAGTGGGGGTTTGCGCGCTATTTGGCCAGAAGGGGAGCCAATTAGCGGGTCCGATGGGACCCTCCGATCGTTCCCCAGAGAGGCAGAAGGGAGATCCACCTTGCCGTTCTGATAGAGGAGAACACGGTGATCTTGTCTTCTACAGATTTCTGTGTTCACCCAGTCAGTCCATCCCCCACACACTTAGAAAGCATCTCCTAGGAACACACTTAACCCTTTGATTGCCCCAGGTGTTAACCCCTTCCCGTCATTAGTACAGTGACAGTGTATAATTTTAGCACTGATCACTGTATTAGTGTCACTGGTTCCCAGAAAAGTGTCAGTTAGGAGTCTGATTTGTCCGCTGCAATGTCGCAGTCCCGCTATAAAATCGCTGATCGCCGCTATTACTAGTAAAAAAAAAATTATAAAAATGCCATAAAAATATCCCCTATTTTGTAGACATGATAACTTTTGCACAAACCAATCAATATACACTTATTGGGATTTTTTTTTAATATTGATTTTTTTTTTTTTCAAAATTGTTGCTCTTTTTTGTTTATAGCACAAAAAATAAAACCACAGAGGTGATCAAATACCACCAAAAGAAAGCTCTATTTGTGGGAAAAAAAGGACATCGATTTTATTTGGGTACAACATCGTACAACCGCGCAATTGTCAGTTAAAGTAATGCAGTGCTTATCGCAAAAAATGGCCTGGTCAATAATGAGGTAAAACCTTCCGGAGCTGAAGTGGTTAACTGCAGACTAATTACCAGATGTAATCTGATGCAGATATTTCATTTAAGGCTAGGTTCACACTGCTGCGAATTCTATTGCGAATTTGAGCCGCTGCGATCGCTCAAATTCGCAAGTCATTTAAATTATATAGATTATCATTAGTGCCGTTCACATCAATGCGTTGCGAATATAACCTGCGGGAAAAAAAGGTCCTGTGCGAGTTTGATCCGTGTGTGATGCGAATTCAGCTCCATAGACTGCAAAATTTGCAGTAGAACCGCAAGAACACATATAGAATTCGCAATGCAAATTCGCAACGCAATCGGAACAAAATCGCGCTAAATTCGCACTGCAGCAGTGTGAACCTAGCCTAAAACTGCAAAATCCATGGTGATTACAGAATATTTTCCTCAGCATTGAGTAATTCCATATTTTTTTCCTCTGCTTGCTCTGCAAAAACCGTTGCAATTGACTACAGTTTTCTTTTTTTAAGTGTTTCTTAAAGCCAGAAGGTTGGAATGCTGAATGAAAATAGTTTTTGAGGCAAAGCTGCGATTAGTTTTTTTGAACATTTTCCAAGAGTGGTGTTTCCATACTTTTTGCCAGGAGTTGTAGAAGCGCGGTGGTAATGTATATTAAATTCCCCCGCTTGACATTAAGGCTAGGTTCACACTGCTGCAGTGCGAATTTAGCACGATTTTGTTCAGATTGCGTTGCGAATTTGCATTGCGAATTCTATATGTGTTCTTGCGATTCTACTGCAAATTTTGCAGTCTATGGAGCTGAATTCGCATCACACACGGATCAAACTCGCACAGGACCTTTTTTTCCCGCAGGTTATATTCGCAACGCATTGATGTGAACGGCACTAATGTTAATCTATATAATTTAAATGACTTGCGAATTTGAGCGATCGCAGCGGCTCAAATTCGCAATAGAATTCGCAGCAGTGTGAACCTAGCCTGAAGGAGCCAGGAAGACCAACAGCCTGCTGCAGCAACTGGACCGGCCCAGGACAGCCCCATGCCACACAGCCACCACAATGCCCATTCCACCTGGCTTGCCTGCCCACTGCCCCACTCCTTCACTTCTCTCAGAGCAGCCAGGGTATCTAATGCTCTCTTTCTCCTAAGTCAGTCTGTGTGTGCGGGTGTCTCTCTCTGTGCGGGAGTCTCTCAATATTCGTGTTGTGACCCCAGGAGAACAGGGGTAAAAGGAAATGCTGAGCCCGGTGTGGTTGTACGGTGAATCTGGTTAGTGCAGACCTGACTGGGGTTCACGGTCACCCTGTGCCCCTAATAGACACAGGGTGACTTACACATAGAAGGGGCTGGAGGAGCTAGACAAGGAGCTTCCAGAGGTCTCTAAGGTAAGCTGGGTTCCACAAGCCCCCCACCCAAAGTGACTCCCGTCACACGTGTCACGTGACCTATTTGCACACATTATTGAATGGAATCCTATTAAGAGAATTTTATGAATTAAAAAATCAAATGTGAGATAACGACCAAGCTTCATTAAAGTCAATTTAATAATAATGAAAATAAATAAACTCCGGGTACAGACACTCAATATTTGAAGAATGTAGAAAAGAACAATCAGGTGAACTGATAGAATGTTTTTCACTCATCAATGTAAATCATTTGTAAAATCAAAGTAAAAGGAACTCGCTGCTCCAGGTGAAGTAGATGAGGCCGATGGAACCTCCGTGTGATGTGCTCGCCCCGGCTCACCTCCATGTGATGTGCTTGCCCCGGCTCACCTCCGTGTGATGTGCTCGCCCCGGCTCACCTCCGTGTGATGTGCTTGCCCGGCTCACCTCCGCGTGATGTGCTCGCCCCGGCTCACCTCCGCGTGATGTGCTCGCCCCAGCTCACCTCCATGTGATGTGCTCGCCCCGGCTCACCTCCACGTGATGTGCTCGCCCGGCTCACCTCCGCGTGATGTGCTCGCCCCGGCTCACCTCCGTGTGATGTGCTCGCCCCGGCTCACCTCCGCGTGATGTGCTCGCCCTGGCTCACCTCCGTGTGATGTGCTCGCCCCGGCTCAGCTCCGCCTGATGTGCTCGCCCCGGCTCACCTGCGTGTGATGTGCTCGCCCCGACTCACCTGCGTGTGATGTGCTCGCCCCGGCTCGCCTCCGTGTGATGTGCTCGCCCCGGCTCACCTCCGTGTGATGTGCTCGCCCCGGCTCAGCTCCGCCTGATGTGCTCGCCCCGACTCACCTCCGTGTGATGTGCTCGCCCTGACTCACCTGCGTGTGATGTGCTCGCCCCGACTCACCTGCGTGTGATATGCTCGCCCCGACTCACCTCCAAGTGATGTGCTCGCCCCGGCTCACCTCCGTGTGATGTGCTCGCCCCGGCTCACCTCCGTGTGATGTGCTCGCCCCGACTCACCTCTGTGTGATGTGCTCGCCCCGGCTCACCTCTGTGGTTAATGTCAAGGTAAGAAGCTGCACATCACGTTCCTTCCAAATGTTCTTTATTTAGGATACCCAAGGTGACACCACAGGACACAACAAGTGGTCTGGGTGGCCCCTTTTCACACAATAAGGTTGTGCTTGATCATTGCACCAGAGGGAGATCGATCTGTGAATGAAGATAATCTGACAATATTTAATCGTTTCACAATTGTTTGTATGGACCTCGTGTCCCCTGCTGGGTTGTGCAGCAAAAAAGTCTAAAGATTATTTTTGAAGGATTGTAAGGTGATAGTTTGCTTACCCTGATCTATGGCTGCAAGCCAACCGGATTTGTGAGAAACTCACTGGTACCTAGGCAGTTTTTTTTACTACTTTTGGGATAAATATTGAATTAATTGTTAGGATAATTATGAATTTGGTATTAGACTTTTAGTGAATGTAATAGAGAGGGAGGAGGCGCTGTACATGTAATAGAGAGGGAGGAGGCTCTGTACATGTAATAGAGAGGGAGGAGGGGCTGTACATGTAATAGAGAGGGAGGAGGGGCTGTACATGTAATAGAGAGGGAGGAGGGGCTGTACATGTAATAGAGAGGGAGGAGGCTCTGTACATGTAATAAAGAGGGAGGAGGCTCTGTACATGTAATAGAGAGGGAGGAGGCTCTGTACATGTAATAGAGAGGGAGGAGGCTCTGTACATGTAATAGAGAGGTAGGAGGGGCTTTACATGTAATAGAGAGGGAGGAGGGGCTGTACATGTAATAGAGAGGTAGGAGGGGCTTTACATGTAATAGAGAGGGAGGAGGGGCTGTACATGTAATAGAGAGGGAGGAGGGGCTTTACATGTAATAGAGAGGGAGGAGGGGCTGTACATGTAATAGAGAGGGAGGAGGCTCTGTACATGTAATAGAGAGGTAGGAGGGGCTTTACATGTAATAGAGAGGGAGGAGGGGCTGTACATGTAATAGAAAGGGAGGAGGCTCTGTACATGTAATAGAGAGGTAGGAGGGGCTTTACATGTAATAGAGGGGGAGGAGGGGCTGTACATGTAATAGAGAGGGAGGAGGGGCTGTACATGTAATAGAGAGGGAGGAGGCTCTGTACATGTAATAGAGAGGTAGGAGGGGCTTTACATGTAATAGAGAGGGAGGAGGGGCTGTACATGTAATAGAGAGGGAGGAGGCTCTGTACATGTAATAGAGAGGTAGGAGGGGCTTTACATGTAATAGAGAGGGAGGAGGGGCTGTACATGTAATAGAGAGGGAGGAGGCTCTGTACATGTAATAGAGAAGGAGGAGGCTCTGTACATGTAATAGAGAGGGAGGAGGGGCTGTACATGTAATAGAGAGGGAGGAGGCTCTGTACATGTAATAGAGAGGGAGGAGGCGCTGTACATGTAATAGAGAGGGAGGAGGCTCTGTACATGTAATAAAGAGGGAGGAGGCTCTGTACATGTAATAAAGAGGGAGGAGGCTCTGTACATGTAATAGAGAGGGAGGAGGGGCTGTACATGTAATAGAGAGGAAGGAGGGGCTGTACATGTAATAGAGAGGGAGGAGGCTCGGTACATGTATTAAAGAGGAAGGAGGCTCTGTACATGTAATAAAGAGGGAGGAGGCTCTGTACATGTAATAGAGAGGGAGGAGGCTCTGTACATGTAATAGAGAGGGAGGAGGCTCTGTACATGTAATAGAGAGGTAGGAGGGGCTTTACATGTAATAGAGAGGGAGGAGGGGCTGTACATGTAATAGAGAGGGAGGAGGCTCTGTACATGTAATAGAGACGTAGGAGGGGCTTTACATGTAATAGAGAGGGAGGAGGGGCTGTACATGTAATAGAGAGGGAGGAGGCTCTGTACATGTAATAGAGAGGGAGGAGGCTCTGTACATGTAATAGAGAGGGAGGAGGCTCTGTACATGTAATAGAGAGGGAGGAGGCTCTGTACATGTAATAGAGAGGGAGGAGTGGCTGTACATGTAATACATCCATTGGGCTGCATTGCTCACATCCAGCTCAGTGCAATGATGAGATGAAATCTATTTCTCTGATTGGTCCGGTTCTCACCAATATGAGGGGTACAGTGACAGTTTTATGACAACATTACTTACTATCATTGTATGATGTCATTGGTCAATATTTGATTATTTATACAAATAAAGATTACTAATATAATTCCATTCTGCCTCTTCCTCCTTTTTTGTTTTGTGTAAATCATCGATGAATAATATGAATGATGCCATTGCTTATCCTCAAAAAATGCTGTTTCTGGACGGGTGAAGTCCTTATCTGTAGATTGTTCTGAGTGAGTGACTCTGGTAAAGCCGGCGGATGACCATCATAGCCAGGAGATGAATATATGAGACATTAATGAAGGCCGACTCCATAGTCCTCTCAGGGAATGAGTCCTTTAAAGGGGAACCCCAACACTCCCCCATCATCCAATGGGATTACAGATGGTGTAGTACGGTGAAATCACACATTGGGGGAAATTTATCAAAACTGAAACAGATGGAATCTGGAGTATCTATGCCTGGCAACCAATCAGCTTCTGTCTTTTACTTTCAAAGCTTACTAAACAAGATCAAGTGAGAATCTGATTTGTTGCCATGCACAGTTACTCTGATTGTACAATCTCCTTTAGATCCACCAATATCCATGTAGTATGAAGACCTGCCTAATTGTAATATGAGGGCCGACCTGAACTGTTCAATCCATTGGCATTCATAGTTTTGGTAAATCTAAAGCTGATTGTATAAAGATTGTGTGGTCAGATTGTAATATGTATGGTGAGCTTTGTGTCCATGGGCTTTACCTCCCATCAGAACTGCTCCTCTCCCCATACAAATCTATGGGGGATATAAAACCCACCTAAAGTAGGTCAGTTGCACCTGTCGGTGAACTGCACCTGTACATGTCCAACCTCCAGGATCAACACTCTGAACATTATATCCCAGCACCTGTCACCTATAAGTGTAAGTTCACCTTTTCACAAAAAAGTGAAAAGGTGAATACACACCCTCCCTAACCCGATTCCCAATTTACTTACCTCTATGGGTAATGAGCTGTTAGTGCCCATGCAGCCAGTGCAATGTGCCAGGCATTTGAAAGCCCCATTTTTCCTCCACTTACAGCTTCCAGGATGGACCTGAGTGATTTTGATTGGTCCACATGGGCAAATGACTGCTTTGATCAATCAGAATTGCTCTGATCCATTCGGAAGCCCTACAGAAAGAAGGGGAAGATTCATTATATTGTCACCTGTACTGTACATTTCCAATCTCCAGGATCAACACTCTGAACATTATGTCACCTTAAAGTGTAAGTTCACCTTTTCACAATATATTAGGAACACACATCCTCCCCACCCCACCCCTACTGTACTTACCTCCATGGGTGATTAGCTGTCAGTTCCCACACAGTCAGTGTTCAGTGATTTGAAATCCCTGCTCTTCTTCCCCTTGTTTCCTCATGGCTTCTGGGATGGACCAGTGTGATTCTGATTGGTTGGTGTGGACTGCTTTGACCAGTCAAAATCACACAAATCCATTCCAGAAGCCCTTAAAAAGAAGAGGAAGAAGAGTGGGAATATCAAATGACCGGATTGCTACACCTGTTGTGTGGGCAGTGATAGCTAATCACCTATGGAGGTAAGTACAGCAGGTACCGAGGGGGTGGGGAGGGTGTAGGCAGGGCTGGGACAAGGGGTGGGCAGGAGGGACAGCTGCCCTGGGCACCGTGGTATCATGTGAGGTGGGAGGTGCACCACAAGGTGATTGGGAGGAGGGGATTTATGTTGGGAGGGGGGAATTTTGGGTGCGGCAGGGGGTAAGAATTGTTCTAGGAGGTGAGATTTGTAGAGGTGTGCTAGGAGTGGTGATTTGGGGGATTTATGTTGGAAAGAGGGATGGGGAAGAGGGTTTGTGCTAGGAGCGGGGATTTGAGGGCATTTGTCCTAGGATGGGGGAGTAAAATTTGTGCTGAGAGGGGGGAATCTGGAGTTGGGGGGAGAGGATTTGTGCTGGAAGCGGAAATTTGAGGGGTAGAGGATTTTTGCTAGGAGAGGGGACTTTTTTTGGTGGGGGTGGGTGGGTGTTTGTGCTGGGGGCATACTGGGAGAGAGGATGTGAGGGGAGATGGGGGGCAAAGATTTGTGCTTTCAGCAGATGAGCGGATTTGTACTGGTAGGATGGGGAATTTCTGCTTAGAGGGTAAGAATGGTCCCCAATTTTATCTAGGGGGGGAGGTTTGCTGACATATAATGCTTATACATCTGGGGGGTGCAATTTGCAATTTGTTCACCCTGGGCTCTAGATGACCTTGTCCTTGGCACTGGGTGTAGGAGGTGTCTTATCATACAACATCAGTACCTGACCTCACAAATTCCCACAGACACCCCAAAATCTTGTGGCGAGCCTTTCCATGAAAGTGGAGTTTATTATAGCTGCAAAGGGAAGGGTAAGGGGGTCAACTCCATAATTATGGCCATGGATTTGGAATGGGAAATCCAACAACCTGATATTGGGGTGATGATCCGGTGTACACAGACTTTTGGTCATATAATGAATCTTGTAACAACGATATTCCTCTTCAAAGTTAGGACGTATGCGACGGTCCGGAAGTGGTTAATCAGCTTTTTCCTGCTCTCCTCTATAGACGTCTTCAATGAAATTCACAACTAGTAACATTTTTAGAACTTGAATGCCAGGATTTTTTTTAAACACATGTTAAATAATGTTTTTCTAATTTGGCTTTAATAATTCTGCAAGTACAAGAAAATACCTGTGACAGGAGTCACTTTGGGTGGGAGGGCCCGTTAAACCCAGAATCCCTTAGGGAGGTTGGGAAACCCTTGTTTCAGCTCCCCATGCACCTCCTATGTCTAATGCTACGTACACACGGTCGGACATTGATCGGACATTCCGACAACAAAGTCCATGGATTTTTTCCGACGGATGTTGGCTCAAACTTGTCTTGCATACACACGGTCACACAAAGTTGTCAGGAAAATCCGATCGTTCTGAACGCGGTGACGTAAAACACGTACGTCGGAACTATAAATAGGGCAGTAGCCAATAGCTTTTGTCTCTTAATTTATTCTGAGCATGTGTGGCACTTTGTCCGTCGGATTTGTGTACACACGATCGGAAATTCCGACAACGGATTTTGTTGTCGGAAAATTTTATAGCGAGCTCTCAAACTTTGTGTGTCAGAAATTCCGATGGAAAATGTCCGATGGAGCCCACACACGGTCGGAATGTCCGACAACACGCTCCGATCGCACATTTTCCGTTGGAAAATCTGACCGCGTGTACGGGGCATAAGTCATCCTCTGTCTCTAAAAGGGGCACTGGGTGACCAAGACTAATCGGACTCACTGTACAACCACACTGGAATGTTGTGTATGTATATGTACACACACACACTATATATATATATATATATTCTCATACTATGGTGTGCTCTGTGTTGGGTCATTTGGGATGTGGCTGCGGCTGTATTCCATTGTTCTATTGTGTCTGTCTGCTTTGGGTATTATGGGATTGGGATGTAGATTAGCTGTGAGAGGGGAGGGGGGTGTAGATTAGCTGTGAGAGGGGAGGGGACAAATTCCTCCAACAGCTCTCCCTGCTAATTGGACATTCTACTGAGGAGAAGTTTGAATATCTCTGTGTTTCAATAAACAGTCCCATGTTGCAGTTTTGTAACTCAGCTAGTCTCGCCTGGTTCCTACAATATATGGGCTGTAATATCTGATATCTGAAGTTCCAGACTGGAGGAAGCAGTGTGCTGATCGAGGCACTCAAGTGGAATGTGGGACCTTCCTTTACAATACCTAACAAAGAAAAAACATCCCAGCGCTCTGAAATTAAACACTAAAAATATTGTAACCAGGTTGTAAGTATTTGCTGTCAAGATATCCACCTGAGGAAATCCCCTGGTATTGTGCAGACAATAAAGTAAAATTCAAAAGAGCAAATATCACAACCCAACCGCAGTCAAATCTTGAATAAGTCCTCCTGATAATGCTTCTTCTTTCTGCGGCTAAAAAACCACAGCACTCTGAATGTACACTGCTCTCATGAACTTGACAAGCCCCATATAGGAGGGATCAGAAATCTTGAGGTGATCTGCACAGCTTGCAGTCAAATCATTGCAAAGTGGTAACCAGCTTGCAAGGATCCATGACCACTAGGGGGAGATATGACCACACAGAGCGCTCCATCAGTAGTATAACCAGAATTGATTTATTGAAACAAAATATCCACTTACATTAAAGTAGAACTAAAGGCAATTTTTTTTTCATTTGGAATAGAGTAATGGAGGGTTATAACCCCAATGCCATGTTTGTTTATGCCATTTATATCACACTTGGGGGATTTCCCTTCACTTCCTGTCCAATAACCAATGCATTCAGTTGGAGGAAATCCCTTAAAGTGAAGGAATCCTCAGTTGTCACTGAAACTAGGGTCCCCATTAAAGGGTTTCCCCTCTATTGCTGTTCTGGGGAAGACCAACATTTTGGATTTTTAAATTCCCAGTTGTAATGATAATGGTACACAGGACAAAGACCTAACAGGGGTTCTAATCCCTCTTCACTCTATCCAAAACAAAAACAAATAAAAATCCCTTACCCACAGTGTCATACTAGCTATCTTTGTCCATTCTGCTGCAAAAGAGCACAGGCAGTAGGGAGCAGGCAGTATGGCTCTGATGCAAAGGGAACCACCATCGGCTTCCTAGATGACAAGTGGCAGAGGCTCAGGCTGTCAAACAGCTCCACAGCTGGTTCTGGGATACCATCTACTGCATTAGTACAGGCAATGCGTTTCCAGGGTACCACCCTCTTTTTCAAGCCTGTTGAGAGGGGCTCCGGCATGTCTCTATTGGTTCAAATCTTAGAAAGTGTAAATGCAAACTATACTGCAGACTAGAGAATAAATCACTCAGTCTGCAATTACTGAACTATGACCAACCAAATCCAGTACCTCCTATAAAGTAGAAGTGTGTAAAGATACAACCATTCTGGTAATAATTGGTATGATCTTTCACTTGTCCACACAGCCTGTATCTAGTCCCTTCTTCTTCTTCAAGGTCAGCAGGTAACTATTAAAGGTCTACCATTCTACGCAGGTTTCTGAACTCAGGTCTCTAACTATTGATCTACTGTTTCTCCTGGGGAAAAAGTGATAAAGCACCATAATACTTGCTGTGAGCATGAGCAGACCCTTTGTTGTTCCCACTGGCTGTTGTCTTCCCTTCAATCAGTCAGTGAGTGCCTCTGCCTCACACAGATGTGTAGTGTGTGTGTGTGTGTGTGTGTGTGTGTGTGTGTGTGTGTGTGTGTGTGTGTGTGTGTGTGTGTGTGTGTGTGTGTGGGGGGGGTCATCTCACTTCCCTTTTCAATGCATTTGTCCCTCAATAGACAAAGTGTATTAGGTACTTTGTCCCATCTTCCTATGTGCTAAGACTAGCTTTCATGTCAGGAAGAACATCTCTGCTGCCATCTGACAACCCAGCTAGCAAGGAGACAACTGTCCATGAGCATAAGGGAGAAAGCCTATGGATTATTTGACAATGTCTCCTCTCCGACATCTCTTAGTATCTCCCCACCTGGCTACACAAATATTCCCCTTCACTCCTCCAATGGCAGCTACACAAATGGTTATGTAGGAAGGTGAAGGGAGAGGCAGAGGAGCTGGCCCAGCACAGACACTAATAATACACTCCCAGAAGAGTAGAGGGCTATGACATGCAAGGAGGGAGGGGGCTGTGCTAAGAAAATGACTTCCTGGAGTAGTCACATTTTCTAGCATGTTCAGAGGCACATTGCAAGCGAATTACATTTATTGAAAGCAAAAACACGGCAAGTAAGCATTTAAAATACTGTATTTTTTTGTTTTACCTGCAATTTTTTGTTGACAGGGTTTTATCACACAATTCCATAGTAACTATAGATGTATGGAGGGAAATGTGAACAAACATTGGTGCATCATACTACAGGACCCCAAACTGGGCCCTCTGTTACCCAAGAAATTCAGATTTATACATCGGAAGGCCCCAAATATAAAATAAAAAATTGCCCCTAGCAAACCTAAAATGTCAAGAGGAACCCCTGTTCAGGGGGTATAAATATGTTCAATAATCAATCAGGAGTTTTCCAATGTATTAAATGAAATGTCTAACTTGTAAATTTATTGTACCGGATCAGAAAACCTACGTGGCCGATGATAGAATCTTCCGGATTCCCGAGCTTTTCAATTGCTCTATGGAATTTGTGGTTAATTATTTAACTTGCCCTTGTGGCTTGTTCTCTGTGGAAAGTACCATCAGGGCACTCTGTAGTGGTCTCGGAGAGCACTGTAAACTGAATGAACAGGGTACTTGTTTACCCAAAAATTTTGTGGAGGAACATAAGAGGTCCACAAATGGTCCCTGGGTATGGCTCCTTGAAGCTTTACCCAAACATCTCCCTCTTACCAAGTGTTTTAAAAAGCTCTGCAAAAGAGAAACCTTTTGGACATACAAACCAGATACTCTATAATCCAAAGGTCTAATTTAGGGGTATTGAACTAAAATTTATGGAGATCCAATTGGTAAAATTTTCTTCTGGCCGAGGTTTGAATCTCATGTTTGCCCTAAAACACATCACCACTTCCCTTTACATCACAACCCCTGTACAGCAGTGTGTGCAGCCTACCCTTCACATCATTACCCCCTTTACATCACAGTCACCTCTTTACATCAGTGTCCTTAGTCCTCCTTTACATCACAGCCCCCTCTTTACAACACTGTCCTCAGCCCCCTTCACATCACAGCCCCCCCTTTACATCAGTGTTCACAGTCCCCCTTTACATCACAAATCCCCTTCACAATCCCACAGTGTCCTTAGTTTCCCTTCACATCTCAGTAGGGGGAATCGCTGCACAGGGTGATTAGGGTGTGCCCAGGCACACCTGGCACACCCTGTGCTCACACCTCTGTCTGCTTAATTTGGAAAGACTCCATCTGTCTGGTCGGATCTGCAGCATATCCTGCCCCCTGCCCTGTGGTGAGGGTGACAGTGGTGGCTGCTGGGAGACCCAGGAGTGAACAACCAGTGGCAGGGACATAACTCTCACTTGGTCTGGGTCTGGATTGCAGCCCAGCGTGGATCCCTGGTATAAATGAAGAACTTGAGGTCATTGCTAATTATAAAACCTATTTTGCTTTTCAGTGTGATGGATTAGATACATCTTCCCTTTTTCCCTCTAGTACCCATTTGTAATGATTTCTTTTTTATATGTATCTATATCAGGGGAAGGCAACCCCCGGCACGGCACAGGAAGCCTCTTTTGCCGGCACTCGACTTCCTCCCCATCAGCAGAGCAGCGCAGGGAAGTGTCAGTGAGACACAAATGCAATCCAATTTCAGACTTCCCCACACCGCACTGAGGGGGAGGCACTGCACCCCCACACATTGTAAAAGATGGGAAACATTGTTTGGTTCTATAACTTTGCTGTAGCTGCGATCGTCAGCTTTTGTGATGGGGAAGAGATTGGGTGCAGTTCTGCTAGGGGGGGGGGGCGGTCCCTGATTCCAGAAGGAGGAGGACTGTGATTGGCTACTGCTAAAGCCAATCACAATCCTGCTAGTCCCACCCACCATCTGGAGGAAGATGACTCGCTTGGTTGGCACTACCAATCTCAGAAAGAAGAAATTTCACTGATTGAGAAAACCCCAATCAGGGGACAGTTTACTGTTGAGCTTCTGGGAACTTTGTTAAAATTATTCCTGAACCTTTGTGTCACTTACTACTGAACCCCAACACTCTGTGTCACTTTAAGCCACAGCCAGTATTCAGCACAATGAAAATCATACCCAACTTTTCCTTGGGCGCAGAGCGCCGCACTTTTTCTCAGCTGTGGGGGCCCAACTTATGATCCTGTACACAGGCCCACTGCTTTCAGAAAATACCCCTGACCTGAGCTCATCATTGTGCATCCATTCCAGGTGCTTGTATGTTACATCACATATATCACATATATTACATACATCCCATACATAATATACATCATATACAAACACGTGGGTTGGATGCGAGAGGTGGATCAGCAGGATAAGTGTTCCAGGACAGGTAGATGTGTCTCATCTCTGCTTCCTTTTACCACTCTGCATATCACACATATCATAGATGAGAAGAGGGTACAGCCGTGGAAAAAATTAGCAGGAGGGGTTCAGAGGTGGGACAGAAGATCAGGGGGTTACAATGGTGGGACAGATGAGCAGGGGGGTTCAGTGTTGGGGGAGATGAGAAGGGGGTTCAGTGGTGGGACAGATGATCAGAGGGGTACAGAAGTGAGACACATATGCAAGAGGTACATTGGTGGGGCAGATGAGAAAGCGGGTTACAGTGGTTAAGCAGATGGGTTCAGTGTTAGGATAGATGAGAAGGTGATTCAGTAGTGAGACAGAAGAGCATTGGGGATACGGTGGTGGAGCAGATGTGCAGGAAGGTACAGTGGTGGGGCAGATAAGAAAAGGGATACATTGATGTGACAGACGAGCAGGGGGGTTACAGTGGTGGGACAGAAGAGAGAGGGGGTTCAGCAGTGGGACAGAAAAGCAGGGAGGTGCATTGGTGGGACAGATGAGCAGGGGGTTACAGTGGTTGGGCAGAAGAGCAGGGGGCACAGATGTGGGGCAGATGTAGAGGGGGTACAGTGGCGAGGCAGAGGAGAAAGGAGGCACATAGGTGGGACAGATGAGCAGGGGGTTACAGCGGTGGGGCAGATGTGCAGAGGAGAAAGAAGGTACATCGGTGGAACACATGAGCAGGGGGTTACAGTGGTGGGGCAGAAGAGCAAGAGGTAAAATGGTGGGGCAGATGAAGAGAAAGTTTAGTGTTAGGACAGATGAGAGGATGGTTCAGCAGTGAGACAGGAGAGCATGGGGGTACAGCGGTAGAGCAGATGTGCAGGGAGTTACAGTGGTGGGGCAGATGAGCAGGGGGTACAGAGGCGGGGCAGATGTGCAGGGGGTTACAGTGATGGAGCAGATGTGCAGGGTAGTACAGTGGTGGGATAGATGTGCAGGTGGTACAGAGGTGGTGCAGATGAGCAGGGGGGTACAGAGGTGGGGCAGATGTGCAGGGTAGTACAGTGGTGGGGCAGATGTGCAGGGGGTTACAGTGGTGGGGCAGATGTGCAGGGGGTTACAGTGGTGGGGCAGATGTGCAGGGGGTTACAGTGGTGGGGCAGATGTGCAGGGGGTTACAGTGGTGGGGCAGATGTGCAGGGTAGTACAGTGGTGGGATAGATAAGCAGGGGGGTACAGTGGTGGGGCAGATGAGCAGGGGGTACAGTGGTGGGGCAGATGAGCAGGGGGTACAGTGGTGGGGCAGATGAGCAGGGGGTTACAATGGTGGGGCAGATGAGCAGGGGTTACAGTGGTGGGGCAGATGTGCAGGGGGTTACAGTGATGGAGCAGATGTGCAGGGTAGTACAGTGGTGGGATAGATGTGCAGGGGGTACAGAGGTGGTGCAGATGAGCAGGGGGGTACAGAGGTGGGGCAGATGTGCAGGGTAGTACAGTGGTGGGGCAGATGTGCAGGGGGTTACAGTGGTGGGGCAGATGTGCAGGGGGTTACAGTGGTGGGGCAGATGTGCAGGGGGTTACAGTGATGGAGCAGATGTGCAGGGGGTTACAGTGGTGGGGCAGATGTGCAGGGGGTTACAGTGGTGGGGCAGATGTGCAGGGTAGTACAGTGGTGGGGCAGATGTGCAGGGTAGTACAGTGGTGGGGCAGATGTGCAGGGTAGTACAGTGGTGGGATAGATGAGCAGGGGGGTACAGTGGTGGGGCAGATGAGCAGGGGGTACAGTGGTGGGGCAGATGAGCAGGGGGTTACAGTGGTGGGGCAGATGAGCAGGGGTTACAGTAGTGGGGCAGATGTGCAGGGGGTTACAGTGGTGGGGCAGATGAGCAGGGGTTACAGTGGTGGGGCAGATGTGCAGGGGGAACAGAGGTGGGGCAGATGTGCAGGGGGTTACAGTGGTGGGGCAGATGTGCAGGGTAGTACAGTGGTGGGGCAGATGTGCAGGGTAGTACAGTGGTGGGATAGATGAGCAGGGGGTACAGAGGTGGGGCAGATGAGCAGGGGGTTACAGTGGTGGGGCAGATGAGCAGGGGGTACAGAGGTGGGGTAGATATGCAGGAGGTACAGTGGTGGGGCAGATGAGCAGGGGGTACAGTGGTGGGGCAGATGAGCAGGGAGTACAGTGGTGGGGCAGATGAGCAGGGGTTACAGTGGTGGGGCAGATGAGCAGGGGGTACAGTGGTGGGGCAGATGAGCACGGGGTACAGAGGTGGGGTAGATGTGCAGGGGGTTACAGTGGCGGGGCAGATGAGAAGGGGGTAGAGAGGTGGGGCAGATGTGCAGGGGGACAGTGATCTGAGGTGAATGAATTGGGGCTCATTTGAGGTGTGGAGTTGCAGGAATTGGGGCTGATCTGAGGCGTGAGAATCCAGGATGTTAATTTTTCACTACTAAAAGTAGTTTACAGCATTTACTTAAAAAAAACTTAATAAAAAATCCTTTTCGTGATTGAGAGTGTAAAGTTGATATTTTTTTGTTATAAAATTGGCACGCTCAATTTCTGCGAAAACATTTTTTGGCACTCTGAGCTCAAAAGTTTGCCTACCCCTGATCTATATACATCGTCTTTCTCTGTTTGGCTACAAAATGTCACTTTATTTCCCAAATTGTATCTTTTTTGTATATAATCTTCTTTGCTTGTGAAAGTTTAGCTCCATACCTCCCTCTACTGGCCACTTCTTATTCTAGCCTTTCCTCTACTCCAATGTTTGATGTCAGTATGTAGAATACATTTGAAATCCAGAATATTTACCCCCCCGCCCTTCATGACCAGGCCATTTTGGGTGGACTCTCTGGGGGCACTTGCAGGTAATTGTACTATTGTTATTCTTATATGCACCCATGGCTTGGATATCTTTTCCAATTGGCAAGATGGCCGTGGAGAGAGGGACAGTGCATCACCGCTGAATTAATTCCATGGCTCAGGCAAGTAAAACAGGGGGA
Organism: Lithobates septentrionalis; assembly: GCA_037952835.1. NCBI lineage: Eukaryota > Metazoa > Chordata > Amphibia > Anura > Ranidae > Lithobates > Lithobates septentrionalis. The sequence continues at coordinate 856,525 of JBBDGP010003642.1, forward strand.
ATGGAGGGCCGGTGACTGCCAGAAGTGTTTTCACCTTAATGCATAGGATGCATTTAGGTGTAAAAACACAAGGGTTTACAACCCCTTTAGGTTTAACATAGCAAGTCGAGGAGATTATATGTAGACACTGTATATATTATAAGATGTTGATTATATATATTTTTTCTCTCAAGTAGGCTATTTCTCTTTGCTGCCAAGTAAAGGAGGTCCTGAGGAAGATGGTAGTTGCGGAACGCGTCTACCTCTTGGATTACATATCAAAGATAATTTGTGATAGTCTATTGATATGGCCTATATTGCATAAAAGAATATGTTGTCTATGATTTTCAACATCTTTAATGAAATTTTGTAATAAATATTATATTTTATAAGTTTTCTGTAAGCGTCACTCTCTGGTACCAGTAAAGTCCAATATCAAAATGTTGATGATAATGGATGAGGTATCCCTGAAAGGAGCCGATTTTTCTTAAACTTTACATATTACTCTAACTGAAAATTACGCAGCTGTGTGACAATGTACGCAAAAAAAGTATGTCATTTCTTTCCCACAAATAGAGCTTTCTTTTGGTGGTATTTGATCACCTCTGCGTTTTTTATTTTTTTGTGCTACAAACAAAAAAAATATATATATATATATATATATATACTGTATATACTTTCTGCTATAAAACATATCCAATAAAAAAATAAAATACATTTTCTTCATAAAGTTAGGTCAATATGTATTCTGCTACATATTTTTGGTAAAAATCTCAATAAGTGTATATTGATTGGTTTGCACAAAAGTTATAGCGTCTACAAACTATGGGATATTTTTATTCACTTTATTTTTCCTACTAGTAATAGTGGCGATCAGTGGATTATAGCAGGACTGTGATATTGCGGCCAACATTCTGACACTAATGCCGCGTACACACGGTCGTACTTTTCGTCTACAAAAGTCAGACAGCCTGTCCGACAGACTTCCGGCAGACTTTCGGCGGACTTGCGGCGGACTTGCTGCAGACTTTCTAACGAACGGACTTGCCCACACACGACCACACAAAAGTACGAAAGCTTAGTACGCGGTGACGTACACCAAGTCCGACGAGACTATAAAACGGAAGTTCAATAGCCCGTACGACACCCTTTGGGCTCCTTCTGCTAATCTCGTGTTTATCTCGTGTTAGTAGAAGTTTGGTGAGAGACGATTCGCGCTTGTGAGACTCGTATTTTTCAGTTCGTTTTAACTGTTGTTCAGTCTGTGCTTGTGAGGTTTGTATCTGCTTTTCAGTGCGTTTGGTCAGTTGGCATTGAGAAATCTTTGTTTTATTGGCCGCTCGTTCCTGATTTTCAGGTCGTTCTTCACAGGCCTTGCTGTTCTTCAGTGCGTTCTGTTTAGTGCGTTCTGACCAGCCGACCGTTTTGAAGCCATGTTACCTGTACGTACTCGTCGTCGAGCTCGTGCATTGTATGTGTTTGGTGCTGTAGTTTATTCTTCAGACCAAGACCAGTCCATGAACAGGGCGAGGAGGAGTTCATGGACCAAGAATTGGTTGCTTCAGCGTGACCAGTTCTCTCATATGCCTTTGCTCCGTGAGATCCGTGAGAATAATCCTGAGGATTTCAGGAACTTTCTCCGGATGACGGACCCCGTTTTTGATCGTTTGGTGGCTTTGCTGACCCCCTATATCAGCAGGCAGGATACCTGCATGAGGCAAGCCATCACTCCGGAGCAGAGGCTGGTCGCTACCTTGCGGTATTTGGCCACAGGGAGAAGCCTGCAGGACCTTAAGTTCTCGACAGGCATCTCCCCCCAGGCTCTGGGGATCATTATCCCAGAGACCTGTTCTGCCATCATACAGGTCCTGCAGAAGGACTATATTAAGGTAAGATATTTTTCTTTTATTAGCATCACATGTTCTTTTATGTAATCTTTGATAATGTAATGTATTTCTTGCTTCAAACACTACTTACCATCATTGCAATATAGTGTGAATGTCCCCTTTTTATCCTCACACATGCTGGAATTTTTTCCTGTTATTTTTTGTCATGCATGTATATTTTCCTTTAATAACCTTCCCAGCATGAAGTGATGGGAACATATCCACCTAGTCTACTCATTTTGAATGTATTTTGTTGGAGTGTATTTAGTGTGCTTATAATTAGCAATTATCTAGATTTCACAACCCCCCCCCCCACCTAAACTCAATCCAAATAGTGTGCTGCTAATGAGCAATTATCTAGATTTCACAACCCCCCCCCCCACCTAAACTCAATCCAAATAGTGTGCTGCTAATGAGCAATTATCTAGATTTCACAACCCCCCCCCCCCCCCACCTAAACTCAATCCAAATAGTGTGCTGCTAATGAGCAATTATCTAGATTTCACAACCCCCCCCCCCCCCACCTAAACTCAATCCAAATAGTGTGCTGCTAATGAGCAATTATCTAGATTTCACAACCCCCCCCCCCCCCACCTAAACTCAATCCAAATAGTGTGCTGCTAATGAGCAATTATCTAGATTTCACAACCCCCCCCCCCCCCACCTAAACTCAATCCAAATAGTGTGCTGCTAATGAGCAATTATCTAGATTTCACAACCCCCCCCCCCCCACCTAAACTCAATCCAAATAGTGTGCTGCTAATGAGCAATTATCTAGATTTCACAACCCCCCCCCCCCCCCCCCACCTAAACTCAATCCAAATAGTGTGCTGCTAATGAGCAATTATCTAGATTTCACAACCCCCCCCCCCCCCCCACCTAAACTCAATCCAAATAGTGTGCTGCTAATGAGCAATTATCTAGATTTCACAACCCCCCCCCCCCACCTAAACTCAATCCAAATAGTGTGCTGCTAATGAGCAATTATCTAGATTTCACAACCCCCCCCCCCCACCTAAACTCAATCCAAATAGTGTGCTGCTAATGAGCAATTATCTAGATTTCACAACCCCCCCCCCCCCCCACCTAAACTCAATCCAAATAGTGTGCTGCTAATGAGCAATTATCTAGATTTCACAACCCCCCCCCCCCCCCACCTAAACTCAATCCAAATAGTGTGCTGCTAATGAGCAATTATCTAGATTTCACAACCCCCCCCCCCCACCTAAACTCAATCCAAATAGTGTGCTGCTAATGAGCAATTATCTAGATTTCACAACCCCCCCCCCCCCCCCACCTAAACTCAATCCAAATAGTGTGCTGCTAATGAGCAATTATCTAGATTTCACAACCCCCCCCCCCCCACCTAAACTCAATCCAAATAGTGTGCTGCTAATGAGCAATTATCTAGATTTCACAACCCCCCCCCCCCCCACCTAAACTCAATCCAAATAGTGTGCTGCTAATGAGCAATTATCTAGATTTCACAACCCCCCCCCCCCCCCCACCTAAACTCAATCCAAATAGTGTGCTGCTAATGAGCAATTATCTAGATTTCACAACCCCCCCCCCCCCCCACCTAAACTCAATCCAAATAGTGTGCTGCTAATGAGCAATTATCTAGATTTCACAACCCCCCCACCCCCACCCTCGTTAAAATTAGCTTGAATGTTCTGTGGTCTTGATTTGTCTAAAGCAAATATATGTTGCAGTTTGCAAAATGCATGTGCACTCTACAAGTGCATTTGTTCCAGTGCTTTAGTAAATGAGCAGAAGCTCTGCTGATTTCCATCATCAAATCATATGCAAGCCTCAAAGTGTTTTCATTAATTGCCCTTGCCTGTGATTGTGTACTCCTTGCAACATGAATGCCTTTTTACATTACCTCATTTACTGTAAGCTGGTTAGCAACTGCACCTGCAGAGTGCGACAACTGCAGTCTTGTAGCCTTTTTAGTCCCTAAATTCCTGCGTGTCCTAAAAGTAATATTTTTTAGGGATTTCACAACCCCCTAAAATGTAATCAATGTTCCATCAGAGGGGGTGAGCAATCTGATAAGTGTGCCTTTCCATATTAGTTATTCCAGAGGAATTAAATTATTGAATGTTATACTGATGCTGGGGAATAATGTTTTTAATTGTCTAATTTTCTTGCAATGTTAGCTTCCAAATTAATTGATTTTGGTTTTCTTGTTTGATTCCCCAGTTTCCTTCAACGCCACAGGAATGGCAGACTGTGGCATCCCATTTTGCCAGCCGTTGGGACTTTCCCAATTGTGGAGGGGCTATAGATGGGAAACATGTCCACATTGTGCCACCACCCCATTCGGGGTCATATTATTTTAATTATAAGGGGTTCCACAGTATTGTTTTAATGGCGGTGGTGTCGGCACACTATGATTTTTTATATGTGGACGTGGGGAAGAATGGCCGGATGTCGGATGGAGGAGTATTTGCCCAGACGGAGTTCTGCCAGCGTCTCCAGAGTGGTGGGCTGGGATTGCCACCTGATGAGGATAACGTGGAAGGACTCCCCTTTGTCTTCATTGCGGATGAAGCCTTCGCTCTCAGCAACCACCTCATGAGGCCATTCCCCCAAAGAACCCTCACCCCGGAGAGGAGGGTTTTTAATTACCGGCTGGCCAGAGCTAGAAGAGTGGTTGAGAATGCGTTTGGAATTCTGGCCAGCCGGTTCCGCCTGTTTCAAACAGCCATTAATTTGGCGGAATACAAACTTAATTTTATCATTTTAACCTGCTGCATTCTGCACAACTTTTTAAACAAGCATTCTGCCAATTATATAGGCACAGTTGGGCCTGAGGCCGGACAAATAGAAGCCAACCTTACAGGCCTGGATACTGTCCGTACTGGCTTGGCCCCCCAAAGTTCCCGTCAAGTTAGACAGCAATATGTTAATTATTTTATGGGTAGGGGGGCCATTGCAATGGGCCAGGATATATAATTTTTTACAATAAAAAAAATATTGCTGAAATCTGGCATTATATTTATTGCTTGCCTTTCTTTTGGGCTGTCTCCTAGGTTATGGTCGAGCAGTTGTAGTGCCAACTGTATTAGAATTTTAAAAATGTCTAAATAAGCTCCATTGCCACTGTAAACAACTTTTTTACAATTATAACCAAACTGATACTGAGCCTTGAAATAACAAACCACACATTTTTTAAAATACTATAAGGAGATGTTTTTATTAATGGTTGTTATGCATTCAGTTCTGCATTTAGTAGAAAATGTTCATAGACAAAAATATAATGATATCTTAATAATGTAGCAAAATATAATTATATTTAAATATTTCTACCGAATCCACAAAAAAATATTTTTTGTTTTTTGATTTTCGCAAACAGGCTTTTTTTTTTTTTTTTGGGAAAATCAAGTTTTTTTTTTTTGTTTAAAAGCAAGTTTTTTTTTTTTATTTTTTTTTAATCAAGTTTTTTTTTTTTTTTTTTTGGTTTTTGCAAATCAAGTTTTTTTTATTTGTTTTTGGTTTTTTAATCAAGTTTTTTATTTTTTGGGTTTTTTAAAATCAATTTTTAAATTTTTTTGGGTTTTTCAAATCAATTTTTTTTATTTTTTTGGTTTTTTAAAATCAATTTATTTATTTTTTTGGTTTTTTAAAATCAATTTTTTTTATTTTTTTGGTTTTTTAAAATAAATTTAGTTATTTTTTTGGTTTTTTATAATCAATTTTTTTTATTTTTTTGGTTTTTTAAAATCAATTTATTTATTTTTTTGGTTTTTTAAAATCAATTTTTTTTATTTTTTTGGTTTTTTAAAATCAATTTATTTATTTTTTTGGTTTTTTAAAATAAATTTTTTTTATTTTTTTGGTTTTTTAAAATCAATTTATTTATTTTTTTGGTTTTTTAAAATCAATTTTTTTTATTTTTTTGGTTTTTTAAAATAAATTTATTTATTTTTTTGGTTTTTAAAAATTTTTTTTTTGGTTTTTTTTTTGGTTAGTTAAAATCACTTTTTTTTTTTTTAATTTGTGTTTTTTAGAAAATCAAGTTTTATTTTTTTGTGGATTTTTGAGCTATATACGAGAAACAGCCCTCCTTTTTGACATTAGGTTAAACAGCCATTTATGTTCTGCC